>JAMKCH010016370.1:0-22912 GCA_023653785.1 Ophioderma brevispina
AAAGGTATTTCTGACCTTAGACGTCTACGAGGGGGGGGAAAAACCACGTGATAAAGACAATATACTGTATATTTTTTTTATTTGGAAATTCATTTAGAACATTATACTTCTCAGCTCATAATATAAATGGATATTATCCACTATATCATATCAACAGTCATAGCGCTATCTAGTTTGGGCATCTTTGCTGGATTAATATCTAGGGCCGATTTCGGTTGCCAGGATTGGCGTTGAAATAAATCACCAAAAAAATCATAAGGAACTAGAGTTTTGTACTCGCCCTAGCAGCTTCAAACGTAAAACAACGCAACAAGCTAATTGTTCAATTCGTTGTACAAAAACTAACCCTTCATCAAGGCTTCGCGCCTTGAATTTTAGTTTGCTACACTCCCTGTATACGATGTATAAGCGCACTCTCCGTTATGTTGTTGGACGATTGCGTAGCAAAATCCGGTTATGAAATGGCAATGTGACTGGAGTAAATGTCTGGATTATGTAAGTAGTAGGTAAGTAAGTATGTAAGTGTGTGTGTCTCGGCACACACAAAGGGTCACTTTTGCCAAACTTTTTTTTTCAAGCTGAGATAGAGGAGCCAAACTTCAGATATATTATAAGAGGGCACAAGCCCCTACTAACATGTTATCCATCCCCAGGGTCCTCCCTGGGTCTGACAGGGGGACAGGGAAATGTTAAAAAAGGTCAAATTTTCCCAAAAAGGTCAACCATTTGCCATAACTTTTTTTCCAGATGAGCTAGAGTAGCCAACTCAGATATATTATAGGAGGGCACAAGCCCCTACTACCATGGAATACATTCCCCGGGTCCTCCCCTGGGTTGACAGGGCGTGGTGGGGAAATGTCATAAAGTCAAACATTTCCCAAAAAAGGTGTAAACATTTGCCATACCTTTCTATTTTCCAGATGAGCTAGAGTCCCAACTTAGATATATTGTAGGAGCGCACAAGCACTACTAACCATGGAACATTTCCCCAGGGTCACCTCCCCTGGGTTGACGGGGAGTGGGGAAAGGTCAAAAAAGTAAACATTTTGCCGTAACTTTTTCCAGATGAGCTTGAGTACCCAAAACTCAGATATATTGTAGGAGGGAACAAGCCCACTATTAACCATGTAATCCATTCCCCCTGGGTCTGACAGGGGGTGGGGGGACAATGTCAAAAAAATGTCAACATTTCACAAAAAAGGTAAACATTTTGCCATAACTTTTTCAGATGAGCTAGAGTACCCAAAAAAGTAGATAAATTATCTGAAACATTGCATGTAAGGTACGAGGGACAACAAAAGCTGAGTGGTGAGGGCGTGATCGCCGTCTCGTGAGATCGTTTTATTGAATGTATAGAGCATTATATAATTGCTCATTTGCTCATTCATTTAGTGTACCATATATGGACGGGTATATGACACTATCAGGTGCATAGGAAGCATATGTGGCTAACTCTATGCTCATTTGTGTACATATATGGACGGGTTATCTTGACCACTATCCGGGGCATAGGAAGCAGATGTGGCTAATCTATGCTCGACTTTAAAATAAACAATTAACAATGACACCTTACAAATTTCATAAGAGTCGCATTAAGAATACGAAAAGAAAGATCAAATGAGAGTTCTATACCTTAATCATTTTCCGCGAGAATCGCGTAGAAACAAGTAGGATTATAATTTAAAGTCGTATATTTATGTGTAGGCATATATATAAGTGACTTCAGAAAAAATATATGAATAGGTATGTTCACTATCCAGAGAAAGAAGTATTTCACGATACTCCATGACTCTGTACTTCTAAGTAGTTCCAAATTCATGAATAATTTAACTTTAACCGTATCCGTGAGACCACCGGGATACCACAGAAATTCCAGAATTAATATGAACTTAGTAGGAAGGGTAATGACCTCCAACCTTGACAAGTCCCGGGATAACCAGTGGAAATGTCTGAATGCCTATCTTATCCAGTGATAACGCCGGGACTATAATAGTATTAATGAGTAAATTTATCAGGAAGGGTAAAGACTTCTAACCTTAAGGCTTCTTATCCCGTGACAACACCGTGGAATATCATTAGTATTAATGAGTAATTTCATGAAGGGTTTAAACCTTATCCTTAAGTGCCTTCCCAATGATAACCTTCAGTAGAATCTATAATGCTTATGAAAAAATGTAAGCCAAAAGTTGCCCAAAATTAATGATGATTGACGCATTGCCGCAAGACCTCACTTCAACAATGCCAAACAATTACTATGAAGTAACTGCTAACCCCCCACCCTCGATGGTGGGAAAAGAGGGGGGTCTTTAGGGGGGCACAAGCTCCTAATAACAACAGGAATCCATTCCCCGGGTCCTCCCCTGGGTCGACAGGGGGTGGGGGAAATTTTTTTTAAAAAAAACTCAACATTTCCCCAAAAAGTCAATCTTTTTTCTAGATTAGCTAAGTAGCCAAACTCAATATTAATTTTAGTCATAGACTGAAAGTGTTTTAGGACCCTATGCCTTTGATAGCTCACCTAGGCGACCGCTAACTGCCGATTATGGAGTTTTGGAGTTTTGGGTCTAACAGTCCACATAGCTTCAAGTGCATTCCACGCAGGCAGACTGGCTTATGGACTTTTTGGTCTCCACCTTCTTGCGTCAAGTATAGACTATACATACACAATGTACGCCCATGTTATTCAACACCCCACAACTGCCACCCATATCTCAGGGGAAACAAGCAATCCGTCTCATAAGCATTGGCGGTTTACATATTTTAAAAAAAAAATTCGTGATAACCTTCAGTAACTATATCCTGGAAACTGATTGGGCAATGAAGATGTCACGATTCGCAATTGTATATGAGAACGTCTTTCACTAGTTATATTATTAACATTGTTTATTGCACATACCTTCTCGACACGACATTGCTGTATTATGACCATTTTATCTCTATCCAACCTTTTCCTCTCCTCTCTCTCTCGCTCTTCTCTATCTCCCTCTAGTTTGAGGGTGATTATTGACAAAAATTAGCATCATATTTAGGAAAATTCGAGGAAAGGTACCGTTCTTTCTTCCTGTGGTTGGAGATATTCAACGGGGTAAATACTTCGCACAATCTTGAAATAATTATCACTTAATGCCATCTCTTAAAATCGTTTTTTTGTTTGTTTGTTTTGAGATACGGGCAATGGATTATTCTAATTTGAAAATTGAGTATATTGAATATCGCAATCGAACTGCATATATAATTTTTTTATCAACTCTCTTATTACTGGGTTGCCTTTTTGGAATGCATTTCTGACCAATTGTTCTGCCTGGCAATAATTTTGACATGGTTTGCGTTTGGTCAGTGGTCCACGTAATAGTAGGGCACGTGTAGTCTAGTGGATCCATTCAAAACGACCGACTCATACTCTGAGGTTTCGAGTCCCGCTGCGACCAACATGCAGGTTGTGCACTGGCCAAGGCAATTTACGTCGCTTGCATCTGACGCAAGAGTTACATGTGCACCTTTCGATCTTCTATATACATATAGGAAATTATTTATCATATTGGCCTTAGCCTTAGGGGTAGGGTATTTAATATTGCTAGTTTTAGGCTTAATTCTGGACAATGTGCAAAATTGCATATCAGCATGTAATTGGTTAAAGAAACATGCATGTGTAACATAGGTTCTACTCTCACAATGCAGGTCCACATATATGTGTAGCCATCAAAGGTCAAAGGTTAACATTTTGTGAAATTTCCTGTTTGTGGTAAGTGGGACTCAGAGGCCCTTACCGTTCGGGACCGACTGCCGGTACGGCATGTGCTGCTGGCAATGTGTTGCCGGAACAGGCAGTGTGTTCCACAATGCATTGCAAGCGCGCTAAATTTAAAGTTGGTAAGTTAATTTAATTAATGGGATTTTAGGATATAGAAATGATTGTTAAACAAAGTATTTCGTTAAATAATGTTTAAACTACGATAAAAAAAATATTTGTGGATACATGAAAACGATTTTAACCCAAAATTTCAATAAAAAGTAAATACAAAAGTGAAAAAATTTGAATTTCCAATTTTACCAACCCCAAGGTTGAAAATTTTGGTCCTGGGTGAAAAATTTGGCGAAATAACATACATTGGTCATGGTAAAATATGGAGTCCCCTAAAAATATAAAGTCCCAATCCAATAAATCGTTTAAGGTTTTGAATTCTGCAGGGGATGCTTTGTTTTTATGTGGCCTGAAATGGCAATATACTGCCGCTGCGGAACATTACCGGATCCGGCAGTCGGCCCGAACTGCTTACCGCAATCAATCTTTATTTTATTTTCACCGCAAGAAGCGTGTTCCAAAGTTAAACAATTAGCAAAATACCGTTTGGAAAAATAACACTTTTTTCAGCACAAAATGACTGATCACCTATTTTTAGGCCCCTGGAATCTATTGATTGTCTAATCTAAATGAAATTCACTACATATGGATGACTGAAATCTCTCGTTGCCACTTTAAATGTGAAGTAACGGCTCCTAGAGGCTACTACATTATATCTCATTCTCATTCGTAAAGTTCCTTAAAGGACATCTTCAAAAATCAAATACCCATTGACCAGAGATTCTGTCAGTTAAAACGCTAGTTGTTTATGAATAATAAAAAAACAGTTCTACCGGAAAGACCAGGCCTAGCCGGCGGTTGGGGTCGCGGTTAGCGCAGTGGTCTTCCTTCGCCTCTGCACCACTATGGTCCCAGGTTCGACCCTCGATCGGCCTGTGATTTCATGTGCGTTGGTTTCCAGTCCATAGTTGGCCTCGAGGTTTTTCCGGGTACCTCCGGTTTCCTCATGCTTCAAAAACTGGGCTTTCTATATTTTCAACGTTGTATCTGAAAATAAAGTGAAATTGAACTGAAGTATCTTAACGTCGACACTAAAATGACACGCTAGTGTTGGTTTGTCGTTAAATACTAATACCTCCTTCCTCCTAAAACGGCGGCTGACTTTTTAAAGTCGCCCTTAAAACCTCTCACCAGTTGATGTGAAACAAATGGGGACTTGGTAGGGCGTTTCAGTTTCTGTAAGGTGATACCCTAGCACGCTGACAACATGGATACGGTACCTCACGAAAAAAACCATACGTTTATGGTTAAGAATTCATAGGTGTGTCATGGTGTTACCTGAAGTGGGAGGAAAACACCCGGGTTTGCAAAAGCGAAACCCATGAGCAAGCCATTTACTTATACCGTTGCGGTACTACGTCGTTCACAGCAAAATTCTGGTTGGTGAGCGTCACTAATCCACTTAATGACGGAGTAAAAAGTTTATTTTCAAATGATACGCGTACATAAGCGAAAAAAACTGTTTTCTAGGTTGCCGAAGTCATAGGTGTGTCATGGTGTTACCTGAAGGAAACAAACCGGGTTTGCAAAACGAACCCATGGCACGCCAGTTACTATACTGTTGCCGTTACTACTTCATCACCAGCAAATTATGGTTTGTTCATGTGTCAATAAATCCACGTATGAAGCAAAAGAAGTTATTATGTTGGGGTTCAGCAATACGATACAAACATTGGTAACCATGGTGGGTTTTTAGCTTTCCTTTTACCTCCAATCGAATGTCCAAAGATCTTTGCTGACAGTTTTGCCAGAATTTTTCTCAAGAAGATCAAGAAGCTGCATAATGGTCTACATGATACTACTACTGCCTCTCTATGTCCCGTTGAACTAACAGGAGTCATGCCAAAGCACCTTCAGCTACTTTTCTAAAGTGTCTGAAGAGGAGGTTCTGAAATCCATCAAATCCGCATCGATCAAGTCCTGCACCTTCGACCCTTTAGCAGCTGGTCTCTTAAAACTATGTCTTGATGATCTGTTTCCAGTCATAACAAGGATTGCCAACTTTCATTGTCTTCAGGCGTATGTCCCAAGCCTAAAGCATGCATTTGTCATCCCGCGACTGAAGAAATCTGGCTTGGACACCAACATCCCTCTCCCAAATTATCGCCCTATTCTAATCTCCATTTCTCGGAAAGGTGATTGAAAGAATAAGCAGTGAATCAGTGCAGACTCTTACCTATCGATAAATGATCGTCCTGCTCCGAGCAGTCGGCCCACTACCGGCCAATTACAGTACTGAGACAGCTCTGTTACGGGTGCAGAATGAAATCTTGACTGTCTTGACAAACCAAAAGAGGCTGTTTCTCGTGTACTGGGGGGGGGGACGTCTCAGCGCGGCCTTCGGACACCATATACCACAAACAGCTCCTAACCCGTCTAACTGACACGGTATGGATGACTGGAAAAGCACTAAGTGGGTTTGCGTTTTCCTAGATGGCCGAACTTCAATCTATATCCGTCAGAGGTGCTTCGTCAGATCCTGTGGCGGTAAGATGGTGGAGTCCCACAGGCTCGGTTACTGGAACGATTGAAGTCAATCGTGTTCAGTGACGCCACTACAGGATATCATAATGCCCACGTATTTCAATTTGTTTTTTACGCTGATGACACCCTGGCAGCTCTAACTGACTTTCCACCCTCGGAACCGTGAGCAGCAATTAAAAAGAGTTGAAAACATGCATGGCAGCATCAGATCCTGGGTATTGTGTAAATCCAACAAGCTGATATAAATGACAGAAGGAACGGAGATGTTGTACTTTCGCTCTCACTTTAGTAGATCGGCTAGCAACTTTCAGCCAACTATGATCATTGGCAATTCTGTTATATACCTCCGTCACGCCGTGAAGGCACGGAACCTTGGTGTCATTTTAGACTCATCATTAAGAATGATAATCATTAACAGCGTATGCAAAGCTGCTTGTCTCAAAAGGAAAAATTGGGGAAGCTTAGACGAGTAACTTGATGAAAATCTTACCATCAGATTGGTCCATGCCTTTGTTACAGCTAGGCTGGATTCTGAAAATTCTGCTTAGGGCCCTTCCAGAAAGGAATTGGACCCAAGGTCAGCGAGCGTTGGAGTTTTCAAAAATGCAGCTGCGCTTTGTCCTTAAAATCCGTCGACGAGACCATATCACACCAGCTCTCTGCATTGGCTTCCAATTTAAACAGTGGGCAGTTTTACGATTCTAGTCTCACTTACAAGGGACATCCACAGCATGTCACCTGACTATATCTCTGAGCTCATTCCAGCTGTATTCACCACAAAGAACTTTGAGATCATCTTCTTGCTCCCAGCTGAGTAATCATCCAACTCATCAACAAAGTTCTATGGTGATAGTTTTTTTGATTAGGCAGCAGCACATTTGTGGAATAAACTCCCTAATAGTATCCGCTAGATCCAGTCTGGCAACATCTTTCAAGTCAAGTATGAAGACCATTCCATTAAACACAAAAAAAAACATTTTGGCTCATGATTAAGTATCCTGTTTGATGCAGTCCAATCACCATCTGTGATTTTTGTTTTCCTTTCTTTTTCTTATTCTCTACCTTCATCCATTCCGGTGCCAAGGATAGTTGTTTTCATCAGTTAGGTTGGGTTAGAGGCATCTGAATCAGGAAAGATCAAGACTAACCGATGTCGCTTTGGGGTGGTACATACACACAGATCCTCACAGCTGACGATTCAGGGTATCCCCATTGTTCTTAGTATGGAGGCAGCTGGGTTGTTTTCTCTCTATTGTGGTTACACAATTATAAGTTCGAATTTCTACTTAAATTTAAATAAAGTTATTTTGAAAAATGGGTATAATTGAGTAAAATTGTTGTTTTAACATTAGGAATTTATCCATTTTGTATTTGTCGTTTAATATTTTTTTATATTGCTCCATTCTAGTAAAAGCGCCTAGAGGCCTCTGCATTAGGCGCCATATCAAGACGTTATTATTATATTATTATTTTATTACAAGAACAATTAACAAAGCCAATGTGGATCACTGCACGGTCTGGTTCAACAAGATGGTCGCGCAAAACCAGAGGGACGTATTTTTTATCTCTTAACAGGGAGTAGAAGCGATGTACTATCCCAAACATAAAGTTACTTTTTATCTGATTCGTAATTCTATACGTGCCGTATCAAATTTCCGACGACGGGAGATCAAAAAAGCCTTTCCGGTAAATATCACAGACTTTCATGCGTTGATATTGTGCCACCATGATCAATACAGTTTGAACCTCAAATACAACATTATTGATTTTGGTTATTTGTACTGTTTTGTGCGAAACCACAATCAGTTGTTTAGTTGAAAGAGATTTGAAACGCCGTCGCTGTATTTGCGGGGGACGGTATATTAGTATATGACAAATTTACTCAAATACTTTTCATTTTTTTTTCCCACTATTTGGTGGTTGTACATTAAAGCAGTTATATGGAATTTGCACACTTATCCTGATTTACATAGTTTAAAAAATGCATTTCCACAGCATTTTTCGCTTTTCTCTCGAATTATCGCTGCTATCCCTTTAACAAAGCTCCAATTCAAGAAGGAAAGACTATCGAATTAACAACTAATTCCAAATAATCATAATACAGCACAACATTATTACTAATCATGTTCACGCTAATAACCTTTCTTGCAGCTTACCAAAGCCAATGATTCCATCTACCAAGTACTTTGGTCCTCTGTTAGGTGATGCATTTGCCATTGCTATCGTGGGGTTTGCAATCTCAATATCATTGGCTCAGTTATTTGCAAGAAAATATAATTATGAAGTGGATGCTAATCAGGTAAGCCAGATGGCATGACCAATTTTGAGCTTAAATTAACAATACTTAAACTACGAAAACATTCTTCGAAAGATGAAGGAGGAAAGTAATTTGGAAACCTATAGCTTTCCCGATTTCGGCAATCCAATATTGAATTATTCTTATAAGCAGGAGTAAGTTGACCGCATGCACGTGTGAGCGCTAATGTTTGAAATGATCTTTTGCATTTGACCTTTGTTACAGGGAGTTTCTGCCCAGCGACGATAATGTTCCCATAAAGTAGCCTGTTTAATCTTTTGTTATGAAAACAAGTACATTATACTGGCCACTGATAGGCTAATCAAGCAGTGCATTTGACAATTGCTCTACACACCCGACCATTTTTGACCAACAGTGCAATAGGTCATTTGCCCAACATCAAAATGACCAACATATTTGCAGTGTATGAAAAGATACGCAAATCCATTTCTGCGAAATAGTTTTGGCCCATATCCCAGATAGCAAACCATTGTTGGCCCAACATTGGAACAATGTTGGCTTGTCATTGTTTGGACTAATAGTTGGCAAGCTAACATTGGCCCAACGTAAGCCCAAATTATATTTGCCACTAATGCATCAACAGCTGGCATTCCAACATAATGACAATATTGGAATGCTATTTCCATACCAACAATTGGCATTCCACTATTGGCCCAATGATGGCATTTCATTCCTTTAACAACTGTTGTTATTCTATATTTGGTGCAATGTATGAATGTCATGTCTGCCGTAACAGATGGAATATATTATTCCACTTTTGGCCCAATAGTGAAATGCCATTCCTGTAACAACAATGGTATTCCAACATAGGCACAATGTTGGAAAGCCAGAATGTCATCTCTGTGTCAACACTTGGAAATTTACTGCCCAATGATAGAATATGCCATTCTTGTAACAACAGTTGGTATTCCTCCATTGGGGTAAACGTTGGGGGACGCAGAAATCACATACAAACTTGGTCGGCAATCCAACTCTGGCATCAAACAGTGACCCAAAGTTTGGAAGGGGGGCATGGCACTTGGAATATTTCATTTGTGTATGAAATGTTATTAATCATTTTATGTTTCTACTGACGTGGTCTATGCAAGTTTTCTTAATAAATGGACCCAGCTGGTTTAATTTAAAACAGAGCATGTTCATTCACGTTCTCAAGAGCAAAATAATTAACAAGTATCTAATTTTACTTGAGAGCGTCATAGAATATACATTTTGTTTTCCAGCTAATACATTTTCACGTAATCATTTTAATTTACTTACGCTATTGTGTATAAATCAACTTTACAAACGTAATGTTGATGAAACAAGATTTCTTCTTACCAAGGTAGGGATGAAGTCTTATGACCACTCCTTCTCCTTCTCCTGCCCCCCCCCCAAAAAAAATAATGTTAACAATTGACCCAATATTGGTTTTGGCTGGAATTTAAACATTGAGCCAACATTGGGTCAATGTGGATATTGCTATGCATCTAATCATTGGGCCTACTTTGGCACAATATTGTGTCATGGTTGGCATTTAGACATTGGCCCAACATTGACCTAATGACAGTGTCATTGGTCCAAGATCGTATGCCAATGGTTCAATGTTTGAACTTACAATTGGAGCAATATCAGGCCAAGTTTTGAATCGTCTATATTTGGTTAACTTTTAAATCCAACAAAGTACCGTTTATCAATTCGTCGACTTTGTAACAGTCAGTGATTAATATGTAAAGAAAAACACTTGCCAGCGTTCAAGGGAATTGGATTGCGCAACAGTCTCTATAGCCCCTAAATGCCCAAATCTGCGTAGTAATAGTATGTTATTGGGTCTGAGTTTTGTTTAATAGGAGTTGATAGCGTCTGGGTAGCATTTAATCTGGTGGGCGCGTTCTCGTTTTTTCCAGAGTGTTTTCAAATTGGCAACCGCAATTGTCAAGAACGGCAGTCCCAAGGAAGGGCTGTGGTTAGCAAATCGGTTTCGTAATTCAGTTATCAATCTACCACATAGTCAGGGACAGAATAGCCGACAAGTGCGCGTATGTAAAGGTTTGTCAAACGGCGCGGACTGTGATTGGTTTTGATGTGAGTTATGGCGGCGGGAATGTTCAAAACAAAATATGATTTTTAAAATGTGAAAACATGCCCAATTTTTGTCGAGGTTTTTCGACCCGCACGGAAAAAAATAATTAACGTAAGTAAACTTTCTGTTTCAAAAGCTTTATAATGTTCGCAGATTTCTTTGACGTGCAGACATTTGTCTGCACCGTCAATACGTCAGGATCGCGACAATTGGTCTCTCTCGCTTATTCTCTCCCCTAACTATAATTGAATAAATGTGTCCCTTTAAAAGGCACTGTCAGTCATCCATGTGTAAACATCTTATTTTGAAAGTGTAACAGTAACTGGATATTAAGTCTGTAGAAATTTCGTTGCAGGATGTTTTTTACTAACCTACCTTCAAGCACTATCATGCGATTTTTTTTTTCAAAATGTAAACAAACCAGACCCCCCCATATTTTCATCAAAGTGATTTTTGTGCACTGTTGTGTTGGAAATGGTTGTAGTCAGCGAACTGTAAGTGGCCCGGCGCGTTAACGGCTGTAATTTGTCAAGAATTTTGTTTTTTGGTTTATTTATGTATTGGTTACTAATAAAAGTCGGGACCGGACTTTTATTAGGCGCCGAACAGTCATAAAGTCTCTTCAAGGACCGCGTTTGTAAAAATGGTTGAGTGTTGTTTTTTCACAAGAACCATTAATAAAAGGTTGTTGATATGCACCTACCCAGCAATTTAGTTTAGAGACAAAATGGGCATGTTGATTTTGGAAAAAATAGTGGCTTTAAATATCCCAGTTTATCCTACTATGACGCTTTCGTCTTATTAAGGATCAGATAATAGGATAGACCTCTTACAAAGTGGCACAATCTGTTTTTTTCAAATCAGTCTTTAGATTTACTGATTTTAGCAAAAGATTATCACTGATAGTGCCATAATATTATATAACCCCTCGTTGCAATGCAAGTCACTGAATACTTGTCAAGTAAAGAAAAATAATCTACACTCTTACAAAAGCAGAGGAACAAGTTTCATTTCGCATGGACCTTTGAGCAACACTATTCAATCATGTTGATAATTCTGGATAACGTGTTAAAATACTACTACTGGTGTTTATTCACGCATGCACCATTAATTTAACACTCATGATAATATTAATATACGGTATACAACATGAACGCTTCAGCACTTATAAAGCTGAGTTTCTCAAGATAAGCCACCCTTTTCACGCTAAGAGAAAACAATTCCTTGATTTTAAAGGTGCAACCAGAGATTTCACATATCAAGTGTCCATAAAAATGCCCACATCAGAAAGAACGGAATTATTTCGTTGGTACAAATTTTGTGAAATTTCTAATTTCCTAAATTCGGCCTATGGTTTATATCGAATTATAAGCAAACCTCAAAATCAAGTTTTGTTTTCACTTTCACGGCATTTCTGTAGCCAAAAAACAAGGTATGAAATCTATTAGGTGTCTAATCTAATCACTATATGGTATACCGTATAATGGATGCCTCAAAAATCGCTCGTTGCACGTTGATCAAATCGGCCTATTTTCAACGCATTGCCGTAACCATGCATGGACATCAAATCACATGATGAGGCTGATAACACTGTAAAAGTATGCATGTTTTGGAACGTCTTTTAGTTGTAAAAGATTCATAGCAAACATATGTCATTACAATGCTATAGGTCATTATCCAGTAAGAACAGCTTGGGTGTACTTTCAAACAATATGAGATACGATCCTTGTTGAATACATATTAACTCAATGTTAATTAAAAAATAACATTCCTTTACTGTTGATTACAATTTTAATCATGCGACGTATATTATATACTTGGGATACAATTTGACTCAACAGGCCAAGCTGGTCTTTTTAGTCAACATTTTGCATTGTATATTTGTAGAAGAGTATTGTATATTTGTAAAAGGGTGATCCCAGGATCCTAAAATGAACTATCTTTGTGCAGAAAAACAATAGTTCTCCAAACGTCGTTTATGTAATTGTTTAACTTTGGAACACGCCTCTGATGGTGAAAAAAATACAAATTTAAATGCACCGTTAATTAGTTATTGTGAAAATTGCCTCTAGAGACCCCTATCCACTTACGTGAGTGCTCATAAAAACAATTTTCTACATGCATGTGACCTGTGATCGTTCGTGGCTACATAATATTATGGACTTATGTTACTACCATATACGAGAATAAGTGTTGCATTGGCTTACGAACCGGGGGCTGGGAGCTCAGCCCCTCCAATATTTTTTTTGTGGGTGGGGGGGGGGGGCTGAAGTACCTTTCATTCCCCCCCACTAATTGAAGTTGAAAGTGATGTAAAAGTTTAAAACATACAAATTTACCAGGATATGAGCCATAAAATGTCACAAAATACCCATAAAATAATATTTTTCTGCCATGTTTCGTATATTTAAAGCCAACAGCTTCAGGAGGGCTCTCCCCAGTCCCCTAACCCCAAGCAAGGGGCTCTCCCCCCCAGGAGACTTTGACTGGGGCTCAGTTTTTCGGTCCAAATTGGCGCGCTTGGAAATTAGTGTTTCGCCCCATTCCTAAACCGATCAATATTTATAAATTTTTCTTTCCCTATTTTTAATGACTAAATGTATTCTTGACATGTGGAGAGTATTATTAATTTATTTCTATGGGAAATGCATTTTTCTGGAGACTAAACAAATTTGATTTAAAGCCGCCATATTGGATTTTTATCGGAATAATAAATAATAATGATATAAATAATTTTCCTAGAATTACTTGCATTTTTTAAACCAAAGACCAAGTTTTCTTCATTTTCTAAAGTCTATAAAAGTAATTGTTATACAATTATCTTTCATATCCTCAAAAGTCCCTTAACCGCATTTAAATGCACTTGAAAAAATCACTGAGCGGACCCCTGCCTTGTTTTAATCCATAGATATCTTTTTCTAACCTGGTGTGTAACTATCTATCACACATCATGGCCGCCATATTGGATTTCCCGCAGAATTTCCGCCAATTCCCTAGTTTTGTTTGGATTTTTAAACTAACGCAGTAACGTGTATAACAAGACCTTAGCAAAATAAATGAATCTTACATGCCAAAGGTCATCCACAGGGAATAATTTCCCTATTTTAATATTTGAAAACAATTTTGGAGCAATTAGTTTTTGCAGCTATCCCAAATCTGCTCTAATTTTATTTCAGCTGGCGGGAGTCGTATCTTCGGTTGTTGTACTGGTTATTCTCTTGTGGCTGGGACCTCTGTTGACACAACTACCGGAAGTAAGATAAACTAGATCCGTAGACAGATCTGAACACAGTCGAGAGTACTCACACCGAAATGACCCTTTAATGACCTTTAACCTCATGGCGAGCACAACTTTGGTGAAGGGTCTCAAGCTGATTCATATTCAACAGTCACGTGACAATCCAACGTTGCATATACCTGATATTATTTATTGAAGATTTTTCACATTAAGATGAGAAGTTCCCCCTTAATGACCTTTGACCCCAATGACGAGCAAGCTGCTTCATATGCATGAGTCAAGTGACCATACAATGTTATCTGTAGGAGGAGTAACATAATTTGTAAAAATGAACTTTTAACCCCTGTGATCCCAGATGACCTTTGATCGAATTTCATTAAGTAACTTTTGTAGGGGATGTCAAACTACGTACTATGATCATACTACGTAATCTGTAGGATTAGTGATTTGAAGTGTAACATAATTTGAAGTAGTTTGACCTTTGACCCCTAAACCATGGGTCAAGTGATGAGGTCATGATTGACTTTTATTGACCTCTCATCAAGTTCTACAGGATGGGCTAATAAGATTTTATATTTGACATTGTTTTAAATTTTACACACAGTAAGGTGTTTGACCTTAGTGACCTCAGATGAACTTTGATCAAAATTTAATTAAGTAACTTTTGTAGGGGATGTCAAACTATGTACTACATACATGAGTCACGTGATCACACTATGTAATCTGAAGAAGGGGTAGGGATTTGAAGTGTAACGTAATTTGATGTATTTTGACGTATGACCCCTAAGTCATGCGTCATATGACAAAGTCATAATTGATTTTTTTGTAGTGTTGATCAAGTCCTACAAGATGTTGATATTAGTTTTCAGATTTGAGTTAATTCTAGTTTTTTTACATGATTAACGTTGTTGACCGCTGTGACCCTATCGTGACCTTTGACACAAATCTGGTCATGTTAAAGTTGTGTGTATGACTCAAACCTTGTAACCAGTTTGGTCAATATGGAATGTTGATGTATGAGATATTAGAGGGTTGGGCAATAAATGGCATATTTTTTTCGCATTTCTTTCAAAACGAGTGGCTTCTTAGGCCATTTGGTTGCTAAAACAAATCGGAAAGCTTTTTGGCCTAAGATGAAATTTTTAGGTCGGTTTATATTTAATAAAATGCTTTTAAATTTTGTACATGAAATCAATAGGATATTTTCCTATTTCAGACAAAAAACAAAAAAAAGCGACATCTTAGTCCATTGATTTGCTAGAAATCCTCAAAAAGGGCATATAATAACAGCTAAACACTTTTTCAAGAAAAGTAAACAAAGTAATTTCAATGGCAGAAAAAAAAACTATTTTTTAACAAATTTATTTCATTTAAGGCAAGGCAATAACAGAATAACAAAAAATGACCCAGATCTTATGGGTTACTGGTGTTGAAAGACAGTTGTATTATTGTTGTAAGGTCAAAGCCTTTAACATGTCAAACCTGCCAATTGTACTGGAGTGTTGTCATACAAACAAGTGATGCGATTATAACCTACAACAGACAATTGCAACTTTGCAAGAGACTGTTACGATTGTGCTATGAAGGGGCAGTTATTGTTGTAAGGTTCAAGCTGTACAACCAGTGAACCATAACATGCCAGTGCCTTGCCAATGCCAAGCCATGTGTTTTTCATTCCAACGGTGATGCTATTATTACCAGCAAAAGACAGTAGAAGGGGCAACTTCTTGTAAGTAAGAGTTGTTTTTAGTTGGCTATTGATTAAATTTCAGACCATTAGGTGAAAATGATGCAGTGCTTATGAGTGACTTCTACTTCCTCGCAAGGTGTTGAAGAACATTTTCTTTATTTTAGGCACTCGTGAACTTGATTACTTGGGAAACAGGTTTTTATATTTAGAGAAGCAATATACCTATGCTTAGGTGCTAGTAATATAAATGTTCAATGAGTGTGTTTGTGTCAGATGTGGGCAAGTTGACTAATTGAACAACCAATCTCATTGAATTCACATGTAAAAACTAAGTCATTTTACCAACCAAAAATTCATTTAGGCGAAAAAAGCTTACCGGATGTTGTTTTCAGAAACCAAAATGGCCTAAGATACACTCGTTTTTTGGAAAAAAAGATTGTCACTTGCCCACCCCTAATTAGGCATGTTGACAGAAAGAAGAAAGCAAGAAACGGATACAGAAGAAAGGCAGAACTAGATATGGGGACAGAGCTGAAAAACGTCAAGAGTACTCGGACCGGAAGTGACCCTAAAATGACCTTTGCTCCATGTCGAGCACAAATTTGGTGAAGGGTCTCAAACTAATTCATATGCATGAGTCAAGTGACCATGACCATTACAGGTATCGTAGGAGTACATATTTGTAAAAAATGAACTTTTTTACACCTGGGACCCCAGATGACCTTTGATCAAAATTTTATTAATGACAATTTGTAGGGGATGGTCAAACCACACCACATACATGAGGTCAGTGATCATACTATGTAATCTTTAGGAGGAGGAGTAGAGTAGTGAATTTGAAGTGTAACGGATTTGGCATATTTTGACCTTGACCCCTAAACCATGGGTAGGTGATGGGGTCATGATTGACTTTTATTAACCTCTCAAGTACTACAGGATGGGGCTAAAAAGATTTCTATTGACTTATTTAAATTCTACACAGTAAAGGAATTTGACCTTAGTGACCCCCCCCGACCTTTGAGTCACAATTTCATTACGTAACTTTTGTAGGGGATGTCAAACTTCATCACATAAATGAGTCACGTGATCAATACTAGTAATCTGTTAGAGAAGTAGCGATTGAAGTATAACGTAATGTTGATGTATTTTGACCTTTGACCACTAAACTATGGGTCCATATGAAAAAGTCATTATTGATTTTTTTTTTGTAGTGTTGATCAAGTGTTACAACATGACCTGCATTAGTTTTTGAGATTTGAGCAAATTCTAGACGTTTTGCATGGTTAACGTTGTTGATCCCTGTGACCCTATCGTGACCTTCTTTTGATACCAATGCCATGTTTCAAAAAGTTTCTGTGTATGTACTTATCCTTGTCAACAGTTTTCGTCAATATGGAATGTTGCATGGTCTGAGATATTAACATGTTAAAAGAAAGAAGAACGAAAGAAAGAACTAGACTGGAGGGATTCTGTAGACAGATCTGAACACAGTCGAGGTAGTGACCTTGACCCTAAATGACCTTTGATCTCGAAAGGTTTTAGACATATTAGAGTCAACCAAGGATCATTTCAAAATGTCAGGCTTAATCGGAGCATTTGAAATTTGACCTTTGACCTCGAAAATATTTTAACAGTTAGAATGTCATCAGGACATTTCGGTCAATTTCAGCTAAATCGGAGATGTTTGAAAATTGTGACTCTAAATGACCTTTGATCTCCGAAATATTTTTAGACATATTTAGAATGTCATAGGATTCATTTCAAATGTCAGCTCAATCGGAAAAAAAATGAAAAATTTGACTCAACCTCTTAAAACCTTTGATCTCGAAAATATTCTCAGACATGTTTAGAATGTCATAAGGATAATTTCAGTAAAAATTTCAGCGCAACATCGGACCATTTTGAAAATTTGGGGGGGAACCCCGTTTTGACTCTTAATTGACCTTTGACCTCAAAATATTTTCAACATGTTTAGAAAACATAAGGATCATTTCAGTCAAATTTCAGCTCAATTGAACCTTTGAAATTTGAAATTTGATCCCTGAATGACCTCCATGACATTATGGAATTACAACATTACATCTGCTGCATTAGCATCAGTATACTACCTTGCATACTGTAGGATATGATTTTTTTTTTAAAGATATTTTAAAAACTCAGGCCGGTAGGGAAAAAGCCCCTTTAATACATTTGATCGCCATGCTGAGCATAAACTTTGATGAAGGGTTCCAAGCCGCTCCCATATCCAATGGTCACTTTACCATGCAAAATAATCTGTTGGAGGAGTGGCATTTAGGGGAAAACACACCTTTTGGCTCCTGTGACCGTTAACGTGAATCTTTGACCCCCAAACAAGTTCGGCTCACATATGACGGTCGTGATTCAATGATGTTGTGCCCCGTCCTGTCAATATTGATGAAGTATGCGGCAGAACGAGCAAATTGAAGTTGACCGGAAGTTCACAAAAAGAAAGAAACTTACAGAAACAAAGCACAGTCGAGGCCCTCGCTGTGCACAAAAAAAGAACGTACAGAAGAAAACACAGTCGAGTTACATGGCTGTGTAAGAAAGTCGAGTTCCTCGACTTTGTAAATAGATTGCACAAGTTGGCCGTTTGAATGAATTCCAAAAGTCTAAGGACGTTTAAAGGGGGATGGATGGTCCGAATTTACGTATCCGTTTTTCATAAGTTAAGTTTCGCGACGATATTGCAATCCGTTATAACGTTGAGAGCTAACAAAACGTGATTTGTAAGCCCCATAGAGTACTGTTGTAAAATAATATTGCGTCCCGAACCAAAATGGGGTACATTTTCGCTTATAACTACCAAACCCAAACGTCCTTTA
This sequence comes from Ophioderma brevispina, assembly GCA_023653785.1. Classification (NCBI taxonomy): domain Eukaryota; kingdom Metazoa; phylum Echinodermata; class Ophiuroidea; order Amphilepidida; family Ophiodermatidae; genus Ophioderma; species Ophioderma brevispina. Next base: position 18,497 of record JAMKCH010016370.1, read on the forward strand.
ACCCTAAGATTTTACATGGTAAATGAGGGGAGAAGAAAAATAGCAGCTTTCTTCTGATACCAAAATTTCGACCACTTCCGGGTAAATCTGGGGTTCTGGGGACGAGGCTATAAGCGATCGGGCCATGCCCTGTAAAGCCCAGCATGAAACGTCAACAATACGTCCGTTTCATTTTCGAATTACTGATGAAATTACGGTGAAGTTATTGACCGTACAGTAGTCGAAGCTCAATGTTTTTAATCTGAGAGATTTTGAAAAAGTACAAATGATGTATTTCTTATATTACAGGTGTGTATTAGCCCTATTATAATCATGCCTTAAGAGGTATGTTCAGGGCAATTTAAGGATTTACCGATGCTGTGGAAAGCTTCAATCTATTCGTTGTGAGTACAAACACATTATAAATGTTTAAAAAACTCATTTCAAAACAATCATCTTCTAAAGGCGAAGAGATTGCTTTGATTAAAAGAGAAGATTAAAAATAAAAAACAGTAGTTTTAATTCCAAATATGAGAAAGAAGGAAAGAGGAAAGAAATGGAGAGAGAAGATGGAGAGAGAGAGAGAGAGAATTAGAAAATGTCAAAATTAAACGTCATATCAAGAGAGCGCCTTCAAAAGTAATATTGTTAATATATATGACCTCCAGCGACCTCTTATTTCAGTATTTTTTGAGATTCAATGCAAGGTGGAACATTGTTTTTATTGCTACATTCTTTTATACCGGGTGTCTAAAAAGAGACCCTCAAAGCGCCCTCTATTTCACAAGAGAAAAAAGTAAAAAAGGTAAACATGCAAAGTAAGAGTAGTACACATCTGAAAAGTGCATTTCATAAGGTCCGACCACCCGAAAAATCTTTGAAAAGGGCCACATTATGATCGAGTTATGTTAACCGTTTCATGTTATCCACGGATTCTACTGTTTTAGTTGTCTTTACACGAGACACATTCTCCGAGCACATTCTTTTGTTTAAGCAAGGTGTTCACATCCCTTGAAGAATCAGTGTATTTAGCATGTTTTGCGACACCAATTTCAAAAAAACATTCAGGACCGGTGTGGCAGGAGATAAGTCCTCCGGGCTCACAGCTCCGGGACAATGTGTGAACAATAGGGCAATCGATTCAGTTGACTCTTCACGCAAAACATTAGTTTCAGCGTTATTTCGTTGTCGTATATGGAGCCCAGACTATGATACCTGCCGGACTATGTACTTTCACACCGGAATTCAGAGGCATTGTACCTGCCTTGTTAGTAAGATATTGATCTGGCAAGTTGAAAGATTGGATTAGCCGAGATAGCAGAGATACAATAGCAATGATCTTTGAGCTGAAGTTGGGTAAATGCTGGCAGTTAACTGTCAGCATCCTTGTTCCAGAAATGCCACAAACTAGCCACCCTACCCCCGGAAATACTTCCTGTTTTACTGTTTTACAGAATTAAACATCCAATTTTTTCAAACTCGTGGAAGTGAATTTCAGGTAGGGTGTTCCATTTTCTTGATTGTCATTTTTTCTGCAATTATGTCCCTTTAAGCTCGAAAATGGCTATGTGTCGCAAACGAAGGAGTTGTGTTAGAATAATTTAATATCGGAGATTTCCGATAATAATTCAACGGCTGCTGGAGGGAGAAACGGCCTTCAATATTAATAGCCTGGGACAAGGAAATAGCGCCATGCACGTGTGACGCTCATCCATTATTGTTTTATTGGTTCACAAGCAAATCAAGGTAGAGGTCATTTTCTTGATGTGGATATTTCTCCATCATGGACGGACATAAAAACTTGGCATTTACAGCTCGCCGTAAGTACCAATTTTTTTTTTCATGGTATCCCAATTCTAATTACAAACTCGCTTGGTTTATGATAAATAACGATTTTGACGCATTCTCGTTCCAGGTATAGTTTCCTAGACAATTACCAACTATGTGGCACAAATATCAAATTTTGAAAATTGGGGCACTCCTTCAAACAATGTGCTGTTTATTGCTTTAATTTAACGGCTAGCCAGGCACTATGACTTCACGCAACTTAGTTTTCACGCTTTATTCCGTGTTTTCGTCTATGGAGCCCGGACTATGGTTTCCTGCCGGACCATATCTCCTTTTACACCGGGACCGAACCCACCACACCCGTCCCAATGCGAGGTAGTCGGCAGTAGGCTGGAAAGAATAGACTACAAGATGTAGTATAAAGTCCGGCTTTTTGACACCATGAATAACTATGGCCACAACCGGGCCATGTTTGTTCAATCTCTCTTTGTCTTCAAACATGTAAAAAACTTTATCTACACCTACAATACAACGTACACACACTTTCAAATAGAGATGATCTGTACATTAAAGAACAAAACCTCAATTGCACCCTCATACAGGGTGGAGTCAAAGAATTTACCCCGATTTCGAAAAATTATTTAAAATATTTACCAGTTCAGAATTGTTTTTTATACATGGAAATAATAGCTCAATATATCCACTATCATGGTAAAAAAAACTAAAGTTTAACCTTTTTTTTTTTTCGCAAATTGCAGATATGGTAAAATTAACGGGAATCCGCCAAAAAGCATATTGACCACGGTTGTTCAATTCCTTCACGTCCACAGCAGCAAAAGCCATTGATTACGGTCATTTAAATCACAATAACTTTTTGTATATTTGTTCTAAAGTAACCATTAGTTTACCTAATCCATATAACTGTTTGTGATATAATTTCGTTAACAATAGTCAATGAAAGTAGCGTAACGAGGATGCAGGGGGAAGGGGATGCATTGGCCCCCTCCCCAATTACAGGAAAAAACTTAAGGCTTAGCGGTAAACATGGTAAAGCAGAAAAGTGGGGAAAAGGCAAGCAGAAGAGAGTAGAGAAAATAGAGGAAGGGAGAGGAAGGTTGAGAATGCAATGGAAAGGCCGCTGATGGATGTTGAATGTGTGTAATTTTCAATTTGATTTCCCAAAGTATGCCCCCCCCCCCCTCAGGTTATGGAGTCGGTGAAAATATGGGTCAACTGGCTTGTAGTGCACAGGAGTGCACACATACATATATTGGTCATTCACTTTCCGCGAAAAGATATGTGAACATTTCGAACATTGATTAAGTAAGCCTTCAAAAATGGGTAAGAGTCCATAATTTGTTAATGATTTCAGAATAATGAAATAGTTTGACATTTTTTCATGGTGAATGATTACAAAAAGTCCCAAAGCAAGCAAAGAATGTCATGATGTACTTGTTGTAGACTCATCCAAAGTCGCTTTGCCAAATCCACAACATGATGTCCTTGTGACAGAGTAAAAATGGGTACCTATCTTTAGTTAGCATACTTCGCAATGCAAGTCAAAATTTCAACAATTTCTCTAGTATGTGAAATAACCTACGTTTTCATATATGATAGTTGGTATCTTTGGTAGATTTTCAACTCTTTAGAAAAATTCAAACAAAACGAGTGTAAATCTTTTTGACTCACCCTGTAATATTTGGGCCAGCCTACACCGTACGAAATCCTTGTTTTTTGAGAAATTCATTTTTTATCGGTGTATTACATATTGTCTGATTCAAACAAAATACGAACATCGCTTTGAAAATCGCGAACTCTGGATGGTTCCATACACATCCCCACATACGATTCAAACATCAAATCAGACTCTAAAAACGAAATTAATAACTGGATTTTATATTCTTTCTTACTAAAATGGATGTATACATTGGAAGTTAGAACCATCTTAACCAAAGATTACGTAAATCGGCGATTAGTTCATGACATAGTAGCGGATGTTGAATTTTCCCTATACTAAAGGTTATCGTATCCGTCATTATGGAATATGACAATTGGCGTTTTTCCAAGCATCGGAAACCAACATGCATCATCGCGAATCTGCTCAATTTTGTTTATTACATGGATTGCCGAATTCCCGCTTTGAATTGTACGATAATTAAATTTCTAGTAACAGTAATGTTTATAACAGTAATGTTTATAAAGTAATTTTTTTTATGTTTTTAAAATCGTTTACAAAAATATATGACAAATCTCTAATTACAAATATATACTAACAGTGGCGTAAATTAAAACGAAGATTTCTAACAGCGTATAGTGCGACTAGATTGTTTTTTCAGACAGCTGGTCCACCGGATGGTTTTTGTTGCATAACAAGCCAGCTATTAAATGAAATAAAGTGTTGTGTATTAACCCAGGTGTTTAGTTAAAAATAATTGTTTTTCTTAGTTCTTATTAGATCGAATTTCATTAAATCAACGTCCGATTGTGGCAGGTGATATTCGTTATTGATTATTGCTACTCCCCTTATATTGCATCATTATTCTTATTACTACTGCTTACGACTACCACAGCACCACCACCACCACTAACTACTACCTACCAACCATACCACCACCACTGCTACTACTACTACTACAAAACCACTACCAC
>JAMKCH010016371.1:0-23784 GCA_023653785.1 Ophioderma brevispina
TTAAACATAATAATTAATAAATGATAACGCATTTTAAAACATTCCTATTGGAATTAAACTGTATTTTTCCACAATTTTTGTGTGAAAATTTAACAATGGAGCAAAAAACATTAAATCGTTTGGTAAATGAAACCATATTAGAAGAAATGTACTTTATATCTTCAGTGACCCAGTGCGAGAATTCCTATGTTTGGATACCCACCGGGTGGCTCATGAACAAGCCCTGGAAGACAGCAGTGTAAGTTTTGTTAACACACTGGGCTCTACCACCTATGATACAATCTGATTGGGCCCATTAAACAGGACACAACAAGAAGATAGCCCGCTGATTAACCAATTAAATAGGTGCTTCATATCTTCTGCATATGTGCAACCCATACCCCCTTTTTACAGTATCTTGATTTGCTCATTACTGATATACCTTCCAAGTGACCAATCAAAATAGTGCTTTATCTAGCGCAGGGTAGGGCCCAGGGGGATTAAGAGGCAATTTTGGTTGTGCAAAACAAATCATCTGCCACTGTTGTCTCACCGTGTTGATCAAAACCCTAGATGTAAACCACACATCCCTTCCAGTCCTGCAGTGGATGAACACAAATTTTGCTTTGCCAAATGGGAGTTGGTTCAGTCTCGTTCACACACCATCAAAACACCACCTCCCACACAACACACACAACTGCTATTAAACTTTTATTTGGACTATCACATGCAATTTTACTTTATCATATGATCGAGAGCTTTGTGTGAGTCCCCTGAGGAAACCGTGTACACCTGAGAAAAGATTTGGCAGAGAGAGACAGCCAACTTGCCCATGCTAAGCTGAACTTCTGCAGCAAGGCAGAAGAATAGCTTCCAACTGCTATCAGAGTAGTCAAAGATCCGGTGAACAACTCACACGACAAAGAGAGGCCATCTTTCTTACACATCACACGGAAACACGATTCTTAATTTGGATTTGAAAGGTGTATACACCATCTTAGTGCAAAAAAACCCAACAAGTTTGTCTCAGAAGAAATGTTAAAAATGCGAAATGTGGTTTTTTTGGTTGTGTTTTTTTTTAGAAAATGCTAATGTTAAAAGCAGGATTTTAAATATTTTTCATTGCATTTTTGACCCCCTTTCATTTTTTGGGGGATGCTTCATGGATGAATTGTTCATTTTTTTCTGAAAATTAAAAAAAAAATCTTTCAAGTGTGCAAAACCCTAAAAAAATGCGCTAAAACATGATTTTTCAACTTTCAATTTTTCAAACAAAATCGCGTGCAGTCTTTTGCGACAACGTGTTTTTTTCTCCTTGGCCTTAGTGGCATCTCATTTTAAAGGGATCAATGGTGGTAAAAAATATTCAGACATATGAATGGACCCTTCACTGGAATCACTTTCACAAATTGAAACAATTGGCGTTTACATTTTGTAAAAAAGGGAGGAGTTACTAATATTATTTTCCTTTGTAAGCTTCACTTCTGTGCACAGACAGCCAAGAATGCTGACATTACTACTACTGCCAGCATTTGTGGAACTTGAAACTGCAGTCTCAGCTCACAAAAACACTGTTTAAAAAAAAAAAACACTGTAAATTCTGGCAAGATTCAACACCTTTATTTCCTTGCAGGATTGTTCTGTAACTCTCCTGTTTTTACTTTTTACAGAATGCAAACACCCAAATTGTTTCACATTTGTAGAAGTGATTTCAATAAAGGTCATTGCATTATATCTAAATATTTTTCTATACATTGTTCCTTTTATTTTTTTTAAAAACTTTTCTGACAGGTAAAATGTCCAAGAAATTAACCTGTACTACAAGTATAGCTGTTATCAATCATCAGTATGCTTCTTGATTAGGTTGTCATTTTGTAGTTAAGGTGTTAACAAAAGATGAAGAATGCATATATTTTGAAATTATATATACGGTACACAAATTAAGGTACAGGGAACCTAAGATATTTGGCAGCATTGAAAGATTTCCAAGAAAGCAAATTATCAATGGCAAGTAAAAACAGAAAATATGAAATTTTCTTGATTCATTGGAAGAAAAAATGAATAAAGTTTGTCAAAGTCATGTTATTGAACACTGTATGGGAGTAAATGTCATTAATTTGTCTTTGTTACATCATTCTAAATAAACCAATTTCTTAGAAGTTTGATTCAAATTTATTCAAAATCCTTTGAGAAATTTGCAATACCTTTGCAAGAAGGGAAAATAGTGAATACTAATAATACTACTAAATAAAAAATAATCTATATTGACATTTATATAGCGCCTTTTTTTCCACAGATTGTAATATTCCCCATAAACAGCTCCCAGATTTCCCCTTGGGCAACAAGGGGCAAGTGAGATTAACTATCTTCCCAGGGGCAACAGACACGTCGACCACAGTGGGGCTCAAACTCACAATTTTAATAACGGTTTAATGATCAGGAGTCCCGTTCGCTTGTCCTCTGGACCACACATGCTCTTATCAATACTACTACTAGATCTCAAAACTCCTGGAGAAATTTTACAAACCGGGACCAGGAAACGGTGTTTTGGTCTAATTTAACCCCCAGAAGTAGCCAAATCCAAATTTGTTTTTGAGTAAAAAAGTTTCCATTTTTTAAAATTTCAAAAGCATGGACTTCTGTGTGATACTTCTCAGGAATCTACTAGGGTTGGCCAAAGAATTAATGAACTATTTAATTGTTTAATTTCAACAGGGCCAGAGAAGGCAGGTGTACAGTTATCCAGCACAGACATCACCAGCTCCCCTAGGCATGTAGGAGTGACAGCAGTGCTGTTGACTTCTGCTCACGCATAGAGGCAGACCAGGCGGTTAGACCACTGGAACATAGACAGGAGCATAGGAGCAAGGAACAAAGTAGCAATATTATTACGTAAGTAGGACAAACATTGTGCATTAATTTTTTTTTAACTTTTACAAATGTGTGAAAAGATTTTCTTTCATCTATTTTCCTGTCATTTGATTAGAGGTTAATGTCTACATATTTTTAGCTTTTTGAGTGCATTGGCCAAAAATCAGTGACAAATCAAAATAATGGCACAAGCCCCGCAGAGCCGCGTGCCATTATGAGTCTGGTCAAACTGACACAAGTGCATTTGCCAATGCACGAGAAATTAAAAATATGCAGACATTAACCTAATTCATAAACGTTATTACAGCAGACATTTTTAGACAAAAAATGTGAATGAAATCCATTGCAATAATGGTTCTAATCAAAAGATGCACCCACCCACCCATAAAATCACTCCAATGTTGCATGTAAACATTCTAAACACATCGCGTTCGCTCATTAAAATACACACCATGCAATGACAAATATCAATGAATGATTTTTGTCCACTCATATTTCTAATAAACAAGTGAGTGGAGCTTAGAAACTACCTCAACATGTGGGGTCAAGGGTCATCTAGGGGTAATTTGAAATCGGGGTCATTGGGGACATAGTTATTCATCAAGTAATTCCAAGTTCTGCTGGTTAGAATTTGGGTTGTTTATACAGGCCTGTTACCCAGCAAATTCTCCAGCAATAACAACAAATTCTTTTGAGCTATTCCATTACTACCCTTGTGGAAAAATTAATCCAAGCCTTCTACAGAGAGGCTATCCTATTTGGAGTCCATACTCCTCCTGAAGAAAACTTTATCTGAATTTTAAGGGTGGTACAACTTAACAAGTTTCAAATTCAATAGCCCATTTGCTAGGAACAGAGTTTGATGACAAGGTACAGAAAGGTTGTTCATGCACAATATTCATTTCCTATTATCCTGGTGCAGGTGGAACAGATTTCTTCATAAACATTTTTTATTGACTTACTTTACAGTATAGTTATTCTGTTATTATTATCATCCAGTTCAAATTTGTTCTTTTCTTCTCTTACCAACTCCAGCCTATCATCAGAAAGAAATATATTCAACTCACCCAACTGCAATATTAACAACAGCACAGAATATAGTGTAAATGGTTTAACATCTCTGAACAACACTCCCGGGACCAGTGTAGAAAGTACGCAAGAAGAGAGCAAACATTCTGCAATTGACGACGGGGATCGAAATTCACCTGCCGATACATCGGGTGGTATTATTAATGTGACTTAATGCAATGTATAAGCTATGTACCAAAAGGCCTTAATGTTCACCAGAGTGTTAATGCTATCAAGAAGTACTGGACAATATTATATTGTTCAAAACTTGGATTTTCACCTTGCCATTAGGAAATCACACTGAATGTAAGCAATGGGTAAATCCCTGGAATGTTATTGTTTTGCTAATGGGCAATATGTAACCTGGTATAGTAAAACAGTGGAAAGTAGAATTTGCTGTGTAAAAAGAGTGGCTGGCAGCCTGCTTTTTGTTCTTCCTTTTAGTCACTTGGGACAGACGATGAGCATGTTCTTGTGAAAGAGAACAGAGGTTAGTATGGATGTGTTCCTCAATGCAGTGTGGTCAGGCCACTTAAGTTACAACCAATAAATGTTGAAACAGAGCAGATGTGACCTTGCACTAATATTGTTATGCCAGGTCGCACATATTATACAAATTTCTGGAATAAGAGCTGCGCCCCTATACTGAAACTTTTCTGCATTTCTTTCTGCATGGTGAACATATATGGGCCAGTACTCCTTGAGATTCACTGAGTGCTAGTTTGTAAAATTTTGTACAATATGCATTGTATGTATGAAATCAATGTCTTCTGCATCAGAGTTTCTCCCATGGGAATGAGATGTAATCCTCATTGTCTGAGCACTGTTCAATAGATAGCTATGATATAGTGGCACTTCTAGGCCATTGTTTGTGGGTTCGGTTTATGATTCTCCAGAGTTTGTGTACTTTGATCATAAGTTTACCCCAGGTGCAAACTGGAATCAGCCGAATTCTCATTTCCTGGTTTGTATAATAATTATGTTCACCTGAACTGGCTTTGGCAAATGCGAATTTATCAGGTACTTTACATGACCGTTATACACTTATCAATCTCATTGCATTGTGCCAAGAGGCAGCCATTTTCATTCACACAGAGTTTAGTTCTGTTTATAGTTTTTTTTTACTGCATTTATGTGCAGCTTACTTAGACTCTGACTCAATTATTGTTAATATTTGACTTAAGTGATTTAGTCTCAATGAGGGGATGATAAACACAGCCTTACTTAAAATGTTTAACCCTGAAACAACTCATATATGCAATCGTCAACTTGTTCAAATATATCTTTGTCCTATCTTCCACTTTTCCTTTATATCTTATGCATATTTGATATCATGTGACACCCAAGGACGTGCATGATTCCGTTATCAGTTTCCTCCTCCTCCTCCTCAATTTTGTTGTCAATCATACGCCTCGAGAAACTCAGCTCTCTGCCAAGCTTTAGTGTGATGCATATGCAATGCAGTGAATCATGTGAAAGCGTAAAAAGCTATCAATTAACAGTAAATTTAAGTTAAGTACAGGGTGTTTAATTAGAACAATATAATAATAGCTAAGATACCTTCCATACCTTCCGGGCCTCAAAATTTGGACACTTGTCACTGTAAATACCCTCCTTTGAATCTGCATAAATTGTCCCATGTTTGTCACATCAACTGCCATTTTGGTTCTGTGAATGAGGTTTACAGAAGTGTCTCACCTATTTTGTGTCATAGGTTTCCGCGTGGAGTCTAGATTTTTAAGTACAGTAGATCAGTGTAGAATGAATAGCTAGCTGACTTAAATTTCTCAATAGACTGTTAAAATGCTAACCAAATGGATTAATAATCAAGAATTATTGGTACCCTTTATAGACAAACAAATAGAGAATGCTTCAACTTTGTAGTACATCAGAATTACGTGGAGTAGTACAACAGGACTCTTTAGAGGTCCAATATGTTGAAATCCTTGGAAATGTAGGCAATAGGGTGTATCTGTTACGTAAGGATGTGCACACAGAAAGAATAGAAAGAGAACAGAACTAGCTATAGCTGGCAATATCACACTTATGTCACTGCAGAGGTGCACATATGAGGTATCACGTTTTTTGAGATTGTACATGCTAAATAAAATCATTTCTAAGCATGCATAAATGTTTTTTTGCTTGGATGATTGCACACCAGCTGACCCCAATCTCATGCCGTGAGGGGAACATACAAGATTACTGGACTGGTGAAATACTTTTGCAAACCCTGAAAATGCCCATCCAGACAGGAAAAAAGGACACCATATGGTGTCAGGCTAGGTTCTCCTCTATTTCTGTAGAGTGCTACACCGTTCTTATAACAATTCAACCTCGTATTTGTCACTTGGTGGACTATAAACAATCCAACTTGGACCATCTCGTACACCTGCACTGCTGCATACTGGGTAACATCATGTACCAATCTTGTTGTCATACCTCATGACGACTGGGACTCAGGGAAACTGAACTATGAAACCTCAGTCAGTTCAATTGCTTAATATGCCCTTTGACACCACTGAAGAACCTTGTAGTGCCTGCATTCTGGACCAGGGAATGGCTAGGTCTCCTGCTCATGGGGGAGGGAAGATTTGAGATTAGAGATAGTGGTGGATTTGTTTGTAGATCTGTTACGTTTCGATATTGCACATTCGTGCAGCAAATTGGGGTTATCTGAAAATGTCCTGAGGGGGGACATTTTGGTGATAGGCAAGGAGCCTTTTACAATGACCAATTCAGATGGTATGAGCAACAGGGATTTGGCCTTAGAGAATTATAATAAAATTAATTGCAGATTTAAAAATTGAACACTTATACTTTAAAACAATTTTTTATGGCTTTCAGACTTAAAAAAAGTTATGACTTTCAGGCATTTTGATGGCTGGAATCAATAGTGTTCACCAAAGTAACATAAATCAGTGTATTCCATCCTCCAAAAAAATTTCTAAAATGATCTTTGAAAAATCCCTTCCTCTTGATTAGGAGAAGGACATGGTCAGAATTTTTTTCCCCCCATGTAAAACAAATTTACCTAATTGACAAAAATATTGAGGGGTTTTGGTATTCAAAAAATAGGTAAGACTCCTTAAGCAATATGGGCTTTATTCATTAACAGAGAGGTTTAAAAAGTAACTATAGATGTTGTGACAAAATCTTGGATGGTTGTAAAACAATTTTCTTAAAGCATATTTGGTAAGGTAGAGGGACATTACTCAATTTTGGTCAGGCCTGTCGGTCCTCTCCAGTTAAGACCCTAGGAAGGAGTGCCTTGCCGTTGTTCCTATGAACACTATGCTGGTCTTCTGTAGTTACTAACATGGTGTTTTAAATAAAACCAAGGATAATGGAAGTAGTATATATCTTTAGGGAGAGGAAGGACATAGTTGACCCCTCTAATAAAATCAAAATGTTTTAAATTTTGATGATCATTGCAATATTTAACATTAAAGTCATTAAATGTTATGATTCCCATATTCATAGGTTCTTGTTTTTTTTTAGATATGTAAAAAATCCCATACTCGATGGTCTTTTTTATTCATTTTGAAGAAAAGGGATAATACGTTGTGCATGAATGAAATACTCAATATTGAAGGTGTCAAAATTTCAAGATTCACATTATTAATCAAATATACTCAACTTTTTGGAAAGGTCATGAATAACAAAATTCACTTGTCAATTTTAAAAGCTCACAGCTCAAAAACTGCTGCAGCAACACGTTCCTGGTTTTTGTGTGGAGTGGTCCACACATTACTATTCTGCCTTACCCGAGATGGTCTTGAAATGTTGTGGTTGGAAGAAATAATTTTGCCCACAATGGGCATTATTTTAGAGAAATCACAGACAGAAAATCGAATTTGCAGGGCCATTTCCATGTGAATGTGCTCACAGGAGTTTTTACACAATTTTGAAATTTGAACATGTTTGAACCAGAAACTGGGCATTGTTGTATTTCCAAACGTAATATGCACATGGTCAATGTGGTATGGTAGAACTGCACCATGGCAGTACAAACAAAAATCTTCAGAACATTAAATGAATCCTGGCTGCTGTCTTCCAGAGAAAACAAACACAAACACCTTCATATGGTTGGCTTCAAGAATGTCCATGCACAACGTAGTTTTTTTACACCACGCTCCCGACCCGCCGTTCTCCAGGAGCAGGGTCTCCCTCCCTCACAACCTCAAGGGCAGTATTATTTTTATTCTTATCTTTTTTGGACTTAGAAATTTTTTTTCCCTCTAATCTGAAAAAAATAATGAAAACTGTCTATATATTGTAAAAAGAGGCAGTATCGATTAGCCGAACCCGAGACCACTGTATATGAGGTCAGCTACCTAACCCCAAGAACAGGGAGGATTGGTGTGCCGATTTGTCAATTCTAATCCTTTAATCACATTTCGGATAATCGCTACTCTACTGCTATTGTGGTCAGCACTCATAATGACTAGCTCCGCTCTGGAAAAACGGATGCCACAACCTATCTCCAGGAGCATGAGTGGTGGTCAAAATCTCACAATGCGATGTCACTTATCACTCAGACTACCAGAGTACCTACACCCTGTGTATCTTATCTTGAGTTGATGGTGTGATGTGGTCCGTAACTGTTTATATAAGGTGCCTTTCCACTCCTCTTACACCCTGGAATTTTCATAGATATTAATTTTCCCATTAGTGGGGCGTATTTCTTTAAAAACACCCTAGCGATGTCTAAGAAATTAATGTAACATAATTTTTTATCTTCTTTTAAAGATGCACATTCCAATGGACCCATTTCACAACATCAGAAAATCTTACATAATTTGTACAGATAAGTATAATAATATCCCATATAATCTTTTAGATATAATATTTTTGAAGTTAAAGATGTGGTGGCTACACAGGAGCTATTTTTTTTCGCAAAGTTTCTATATGATAAGGTATGCAATATGTGACTGCTGACTTGAAAGTTATTACTTTGTAGTATAAGATGGTTCCATTTTCTTGTACAAGTCTTGTCAATATTCACCCTTGCACACATTGGAGTCACCGATACTTATTTCTTTTCTTCTGCAATATTTTATTGAGTAAATGATTTGGTGTGGAAGTAACATAAGAACTAACTCCTATGTTTTTCAATATGAATTCAGTATTCTGTGCCCAACCACATCCTTCAACATGCAGTTTTTTTTCCATTGAGGGTGCTGAATCATAGGGTGGTGGCCCTCATGCTATATTCTCCCTATGTTCCCTTGGGCATGTATGGTAGAATGTGAAATTTACTACGGGTTCCGTGGGCAAGTTTGATATGTTTTCAAATTGGATGTTTTACCACTTGATATTTATTAAGATGCAGGGCTTGAACAATTTACTTGTGTGTACTTGGATTTAGGGGATGAAGTTTGTAATCTTATCGATCAAAAAATATGCTATTGTCCTTGAAAGATTAAGTTATGACATCTGTCACATACTAGATAATTCACATTATTTTGAGTTGAGTTTGGTTTGGACTGATTTTAACATTGAATATCCCAGAGAAAGCTTGTGTCTACAATCATTGACAAAAGTGGTTGGCAACTTTTCTTACGTATGCTAAAATCGTCCCCCTCTCCCAAAACAAGTTTGACACCTGAAATTGTGTTACCAGTGCGCCTAACAATACTCAACATTGATCGGTGGGGAAGGGGAGGTTTAGGGAGTATCAAAAGCTCAAGCTTGAACTAAAAAAGTTCAATTCGTTACCTCAAAAAGGCGATTGGTCAGTGTTAAAAAGCCTAATTTCCACAAGGTGTGCCAATACTTTTGACAAGATGTTGTCTTTGGCAATTATCAATTTTGTAATCGAAGATACTTTGCTTACCAAAACCAAATTGCTGGATTGACAAGGGTACAACTTCAACCCTAACTGTATTAAAGCAGAAGTCAGGCAAGTAAATGGTGTTTGCACTGTTAAGAGGCCTTGATTCATTCTTTGAGGACAATTGTGATTTGTATTTAAGAAAAATAAGAGTGGCACTGATATAAAGCAAATTCTACATCACTTTTGTGAAACTTAATTTTGAAAGTTTTAGAAACCATTGTTAAAAAAATTATGCTTACACAAAAGTTAAGCCTTATATAATGATCCTAACAAGTATTAGTCTTGATATATAATATATTAATATTATTTCCAGGTAACGGTATTGATACAATCACTTGTAAATATTAGTATGGTACAGAATCAGGCATATGGAATTTTAAGCAAGAAAGCCATCTATGTGAACTAACCATTACTTTTTGTAAATAAATAACGTTTGACCTGATTTTGAAAGCGATTAATTTCCATAAGTACCATTATGTAAAAAAAACTTTCAAAAAATAGTGTTTTCTTGAAAGGGCCACACACACAAAAAAAAGATGTGATTGGGCAAAGCTGTGAAATGGGTTTAATATCAGTGCTATATGTTGCTTTTCTCAAATAGATGATCAAAAAACTGCATAAAAACAATTTAATGTAATATTAAGTTGGTCATACATCACTGCAACTCTGCATTGCATTGCTGATATATCAGTAACTTTTCTGTCACAACTCAACACAAACTCAGTGCAAATCCATTAAAATAATTGAACTTGATTTGCATTACCATGGTACAGTGTTTTTAGGTAAGGACTGCAGTTCAGCCAATGCAAATCAATGTATTTGGAACGCAGATGCAGTGAAATATGACGAATCTTTAATGCCTTTTGAGTTATGTGATGGAGAGAAACAATACTGTATATATTTAATAATTTTATTATATCTGAGACAGAACTGACAGGTAAAAAACAGTGTTAGGCCTTGTGTTGTTCAGCATTAAGCACATTTATACCATGATCAACTGAAACATTCGGGACAAAAACCCCCTGTCAATATCCAAGGCAGTCATGGCCATCCACAAGACCACTGGTGGTTTCTCCATGGTTTGATTGCTATTTAACATTGTAGATATTACTAATCTGGAACGGTTATAGCCCATCTCCTACACTGTGCGCATTAGGATGGGCAAAAACTTAGAAATGTAGTGATTTAGATTTTTTCAAGAATGGCGAACTCTCGGTGTGACAGTTTAATGCCCATTCTTGTGGGAAGTGAAATACAAATGCCTGGCGGACCGAGGATTTTTTGCCCCAAGTTACTCTGTATAGTGTATTTTTAGGGACATAGAAATGCAATATGAAATCATTGAAACTTTTGTTTTTATTTGTAATATAAAATTTTTAATTATTTTATTAAATTCATTGTGAATTGCTTTATTACCTCTCATGCCTATATAAATTAAATATGACCCTCTGTCAATTATATTCTTAAGTTTTACAACTTGACTTTCTACATATTGGAACATAGGGAAGCTATTGGAATGTTGTATTTAGAATGGGCTTGCACCATTCAAGTCTGCATTCCTGAGAGAATCCAGACAATTTTCAAAAGAAAAAAAAAGAACATTTTAGGGAACATTTCCCATCTGTGTTGGTATAGAAGATCGTGGAATTCTAAATGTTAAAATCTGAGTAATTGATATTCAAACAAAAAATCAACAAAGTCACTTTTTTTCTGATCTTGGTTATTGAGTGCCTGCAAATTTCCAGCTGGTTTTTAAGGTTTAAGGCAGTCTGGAAATACCATATGGATATAACATTTATGTTTCTTCATACAATCTGCATATTTACGCATTAGAAACAGAAAGGACGAGAAGGAACAGCAATCAGGAAGCTGTCAACAAAATACTCGAATGTAGCACGAGTGGATTGAAAATGTCCTCAGTTGCACTCCAGTGTCCTGCGTAAGGTTGTCGTTGTCTGAATGTCTTGTCGTCGCACAGGACTGATTTTTTTTCCCCCTCAGTTGGGTAATTGTTTTTAATTTCTATGATAAATGACATTTTAAAACTACTCTTTATTACTAATTACAGCAAATTCTTTGTTTCGTTGTGTCATGAATTATGTTAATAACTGCATGAGCGCATTTACTTTTTCTCGAATACTGGGACAAATCAATGCACTTGAGTTGCGTGGGGTTGGACCCTAGGCTCGGAATTTGGATGCTGGTCCAATTGCACTCGCTCCCGAGAGCTCGTGCATTAGACGCAACAAAGTGTCAGCGAGCGCATTGATTTGTTCCATTTCCATCCCCGCCTCTCAATAAGTACCCTCGCATTTATTAACCTATAATCAAGAGTGCATTATATTCAAAGGACATCTCAAAAACAAGGTAGGACCTGTTAAAACTACCACTTTTTAAGAGTGCAAGGATCTTGCATGCTGTCACCGGGGACCAGACAAGCAAGGTATGTAATGCAGTATGTGATATCCTCACTGGTACGGTCTAGTGACCTCATAGGGTCTCATAGTATTATGTGAATACAAGAATTGACATACAGGCAAAAGCTGTCCATAGTTTACAATAAGGGCAATTGTTAATGTCTACTACCATGAGTCTGTAGACTCCTGAAGTGCTTTCTGAGGTGTCACGTCACTCTAGGAAATCATTTTGCAAGTCGGCTTTAGATTGGGGTGCCTACCTTTTCTTTTCTTTAGTTGCTTTATATAAATTTTGTAACATAGGAGTTTGCTTAATGACAGATTTGGGGGCCAATACTAATCCACGTGTTATTGTGGTGTAACATGATTTTTGAAGATCTTGGTATGCCTCATGTCTATCTGTAGTTAACAAAAGATAGTTATTTGACATAGAATTGTCATGCATTCACTTTTTGATATGCATGGTGCATTATTAGACAAAGTCTGTATGGTTCATATTGCTTTGTTCGATGTGGGTGTGATTTGAGTCATTTACAATTCAGCAAATTGTCGATTCATTGCACACGATATTTGAAAAATAAACTTGATTGCCTGTTATCTGGATTGCATTCATCATGGCTTCACTGTCTTTACTCAAATTAACCTTTTGTTAAATATTCTACGAGCTTCCCCTATGGCAGGGGTTCTCAATTTATTAGCAGAAAGGGCCAGAGAATGCTGAACATATTGGAAAGTTCTTACCAGAGGTCAAATTACATCTAATTTCTAGTTCCTTTATATTTTGAGCAAGTGGAGGGAATGGATATTCCATTTAAAAATGCACAGTACACATAAAAATTTCAATGATCTTCCACGGAGGGGGTTTGTAATTTGCAAATGAAGATATCAAATTTGATTATGCCATTTGGAATCTGTACTCCCCATGGAGGAAGGACATACCCATGATATACTACCAGTCGATCAAGCGGAATTGGCCTGCGCAACACCAGATTTTGACCAAGATCTAGTGTTATGCTAGTCACAAACAGAGATTCACTTGCTGCAACTTGGAAATATATCATGGGCTTGAGTTCCTAAGGGAGTCATCCATAGCCTGTGAGAATGGATTCAATTTTGCAATTGCTATTTATTTGAAATTCCGACTCCCATTGTAAAAAGACTTTCAACAGTCTGGGTAATGTGGATTTTAAATGAAGTAGCCAAATTTTCTCAAAGTAACTAACCTTAACATTTCTGGAAAGTGGTTGACTTGTATTTAAAAAAAGGCCAGAGGTGTCAATGCAAAGAGGCCTCAATTTGGTAAATCATGTGCATGGATGAACTTCCCTAAACCTAAACAGGCCACTATTTCTGTGCATACCTGTTGTTGCGAATAAACCCCCCATTCTAATCAATGCCTCGGCCATTCTTTGTTATGTAAAACCAACTTTTAATTGTGGCATGGTAGACAATTGACTCTACACATGGATAGCGAGCTTGCGCACCGTTGAATAGTCCCCGATTGAAACCACAGGAAGTTGCAGTTTTGCCCTTCTAATATGGCTCACTTTGTCTCAAGTATGAATTTGTATAACAATAGAACATCTGTGTTGAATATGTGCACCAGCAGGTTGTACGCATTCTTTCCGCCACATTGAGAAGCGGCAAAAAAGCAACTTCCTGTTGTTTCATCGGCGGACTCAGACCCGCTATCCTGTGTAGAGTCAGTGGTCATGCCAACAGACTCACAAGAAGTATTTTTCGAATTATCAATCCATTTTGGTCTCCAGAGGTTGAAAGTGATTATGGGGACAACTTTGGTCACCAGAAAAGCTGTTATTGTGCAAATGATGAATCTATTGCCAAATAAAATAACCTCTTTATAAATAATAAACCCTTTTTTGAAAATGCAACACACCCCAGGGATTAAGAATATTGTATGAGATCACTACATGGATTTCAGGAAAAGCAGAGCGGGAAGAGAACAGGCACGGTGCAATAGATGGTCCCACAATAGTAACATTAGCTAAGGAAAGCAAAGTTTGGTTTTGCCCTCAACCCCCACCCCACCCCCATTAAATGTAACTTTAGACAGGATTTTTACTGACCCATTTCAAGTTTGCCTAAAAACTTCAGAAAAAAATGGGTAATTTGGTACCTTTTGCACAATTATAAGTTGCATTTATTGAAAAATGGCTAGATTGATGTGTACCCGTTAGAGGACCCCTGGATGACCTTTGACCCTAAAATGAACCCTCGAAAATGTGACCACAAAAGTTGTACGGCGAAACTCTAACACCATACCAAAACTCATATCCATACGTCAAAGGCACGGCCCAAGAGTTACCAAAATAAATGACCCTGGATTGACCTTTGACCCAAAAATGACCCCCAAAATGTGACCACAAACGCTCGAGTCCGAGCTATACCACCATACCAAAATTCCATATCCGTATGTTAAAGGAAGTTGTTTTTTAAAAAAAGAACACACAAACAAACAACACCAAACCCACAAAGTTGATTTGTTTTAGTAAGATAGATAGATAGATTTCTTTCAATAAAATGCTAACAATGGCCACTTCTGCCATACATTGATAGACTTTACAAACTCTTTTCTTTTTAAGGCATTAAGAGACTTAAGTAGAAAATTAGGGCAATTTATTGAATTTGAACGTACACAACCAATTTTTTTAAATTTGATTTGTATCCAATCCTTACACTAACACAACCATGGGTACTTATATAAGCTAAGTTGTACTTGTGAATCATCATGTGGAAAGTTACCATACAAGACGTTGATACAAAATGTTAGCACTCAAATTGTGCAAAACTCAGTTTTAAACACTAAGCCTATTAAGTGTTAAGTATATTCAATTTTCCAAACGTGAAAGCAGAGGTTTTTTTACTCTCTAGCTTCATGCAAGTTGAAGATATAACCGTTAATGGTTTAAGCATATGTAACAAACTGTCCTCATGTGCTTATCACCAATCAGCACTGATTGAAGAGGGGGAGGTTTGTATATAGTTAACCACAGAGGTGTATGAGTCAATCCACAATGACACCCGTTTGGGAATTTCAACCTCAATAGGGTTGTGATCCCACAAAAATCATATTCTTAAACACAATAAAAAACCTGACTTTAGCCCACAAGGTTAGTATTAAGATAAAAGTGTTCATTTTTTAAAAACATTTCTAAAAAGTTATATTAAGTTTTTAATCATGCTAAAAATCCCTAAGTACTGACTGGTTTATACAGGGCATATAGCACATTGCTGTGCCTCATGGGGATTGATTCAACGACACCCTAGGAGTTAACCCGAGGTTTACCACTTTCTATACAGTATCTTCTGATTGGCTTATTACATGTATACGTGATATAACCTATGAGTAACCAATCAAAATAGGCGTATCTTTACAAAGTTTAAGATTTTGTTACTATATCCTCTTGGTAAATAATTTACATAATATTCAGATGTTTATGATGGTAGGCCTCCGGAACTAGTGATGAAGCATTCCAACAGCTTTACACACAAGTTTGTAGATCAAAAGTTGTTTGAGAACCATACT
Source organism: Ophioderma brevispina (assembly GCA_023653785.1). Taxonomy (NCBI): domain Eukaryota; kingdom Metazoa; phylum Echinodermata; class Ophiuroidea; order Amphilepidida; family Ophiodermatidae; genus Ophioderma; species Ophioderma brevispina. Next base: position 15,719 of record JAMKCH010016371.1, read on the forward strand.
CTCTCTGGTTTAAAAGTTAAAGGAAATATGTCATGATTCTGAATATTTGGAAAATTTGGTTATGGATGGAAAGCTTGAGTAACGTAGATTAAATATAATCAAAATAAGTGAAAATTGTCCACATTTGTTGAGTATTTTGCCCTTTTAATTTCCCGCCCAATAGCTTACTCGAACACGATTCCGACAAATCACATCGCAAGCAAATGGTGACGTCAAAGTGATGGACCATCCATAATTTACGTCGTTGTGACCTAAATCGCAGTGTTGCCACTTTCAATAATATTAAAAACACAACGAAATGAAACAAAAATGTCATTCTGTAACTTTTTTTCTAATTTATTATTTACTGTCATGACATCCCTCAAAATTACATTGTCAGCAATAAAAATTCGAGTAAACACGATTGTTTTGGCATCCACTTTGACGTCACGGTTGGGCGCTGTGATCAATGAAGCCGTGGCGAAAAAATCCGCCCGTTTCTTCGTATGTCAAAAAAGCAAACCTTAAAATGCCCTCTATTTTGTTAATTTTAAATCAAATGTATTATTTTCGGGAATTCGGGATGTATGTACATATATTTTATTAATGTAAGTCAAATGAGCTGACAAAAGCTTGAAATTTCACTTAAGGAAAAGTCAGTTGCCTTAGCTTTTAGGCTTAGATGTTTCAATGTGTTTGCCATATTAGTGTGGGTGCAGTTAAAGCCGTCACTATGAGAAGACCACCCGTATGTGTGCATAGTGATGGCGTATTTGATAAACCTATATCCAAGTTAAAACTCTTGGAATATTGTTAGAAGATCAATAATCGGATGCATCTCTATTTGGTATACATGCAATGAGATGTCATGTATGATTGGTTGTGCAACACCATGCAGAAACCACTGCTTATTAAACCGTGGTTAGGCAAACAATGAGTATACTATCATTCGTTAACCATTTTTAAGCAGAGTTTATCAAGATTTACCATTTTTAAGCCAGTAGAAAATCACAGGTTCTATCATCTGGCCTGGAAAGGGCATGGGGGTTTTGTAACAGCAGATTCCTGTGTGTTCCATTTTGGTCAGGTTCAGAGTGGTGTTGTGTGTTGTGTGTGTTTGCATATTCCATTGTTGGTTAGGTTGACTGGTTCTTGTCTTTTAAAACGGTTTCACCGGATACACAAAATTCTTACATACATGTACTAGTACATGTGGAAACTGTATTTTTGTGAAAATTTCATATCAATCTTGCACCAAGGTTTTTCTAAATCAAAATTGTAGAGGATTCCAAAATTCATGGGTGTCCTTTTTAAAATGTGTTCTTGGAGCATTTTAGGGGGGGCAAAGGTTACACTGGTTTATACAGGGCGAAAAATACAAAAGGGCAACATTTGTTTTAAAGTATACAATCATGCTCAGTACATTTCAAGGATTCAGAAGGTATAGTTTGCCCGACCTGAGTGTTATATACAAGAGTTACAAGAGTTACAAACAGGTCAAAGGGTACAATGTGGGGAAATTTAAGATTCATCAGTTTGTTCTAAAACGGTGCCAAATTGTCCGTCTTACTGCATAGAAGCCGAAAATATAAAGGTGCATTGTCAATGAGGTTGATAATAATTAAGAGGGCAAATATGGCCGTGGTCCACCGGGTCTATGGAGACCACAGTCATATCTCTAAAAGTCTCACTTTGAAAGGTGGGAAAAACCGGAATCTATATACATTTCTTATTTAGTTTGGACCCAATGAATGATTTAAAACCAGTTTCAACAAAATTGGACCCTTCTATAAATAATGACCTTGAAACTTTCTTGAGCCTATTGTACTAAAAACAATAGGTCGTAAATATGGCAAAACATACCTTTTTAGAAAACTCTTATGAGCAGCGAACAGACTGGATAAATTTTAAACAATTTTACAACATTTATGGTGACCCCGTACAAATTTTTCCCCCTTATAAAACCCCCAAGCAAAACCATTTTCAAAAAAATGCCACCCACGATTTCCGATTCTCCATGAAATTCTGTATTGGAAAAAAAATTGGTGTCAAAATTGTAATGAAAAAAAAAAAACTAAACCAAACATCCATTACATTGCCCATGTACTATAAGCCAATTGCACATAAATACTAAGCACACACTTCCAGCTAGTATCACATCAGAATGTGTGCGAGTAGGTCAAAACTGTTGTGCATTTTAAAGAATAGGAAAAAATAACATACTTGTGTGCCACTTGGTCAATATAAGTCGCCATAGAAGTGGTTACATAACTCCCTGGTTAACGGATCACGCACCTTTTGACAAGCTAGTACATGCCATAGTAGACTTTGTCTTGTGTGTGGCGGATCATTTTGATCATGGTGCGTGAATCAAAAGCGTGATCCGTTTGGACCAGGAGGACAACAGGGCCTCCCCGGGAAACGTAACTTGCTGACAAATTGGTGGACACCTGTGTAAGTGGCCTGACATTTCAACTATATATACCACTCTTTTACCATTTGGATTTGATAAAGATCCTGTTGGAGTGAAATGTTAGGCCACAAGATTATATTGCAATATAATTATTATTAGGCTTCTCTGGTGGGTTCAAATATTTAAAATAATACCCTCATATTCTAGTGCACAATTCTCTGTTCTGGTTATTTTTGGACTACAAGTTTACAACACAGTATATGTAATATTTATAGATATATTTCTGTACAATTTAACAAGAGTTGTTATCAATGATGATCTGCATAATTTAGATTTACAATGAGGAACATTAGAAATAAATGCTTTTAACTTAAATTTTGTTTTCTCTATTATTCCTGTGTGAGATGCCATCAACTTTATTTTGTGAGGTGGTTGATTGATTTGATTTCTAGCCCAAATAAACCACAAATATAGAAGACCAAGGCTACAGCAAGGTAATCGATAATGATCATACCATGAGTGCATGACTGCACATGCTGATATGGTTCAAATCCTCAGTAATGCGAAAGAGGTCAACCTGGCCTCTAATTCCAGGTATGCGTACCTACCTAAATAGAAAAGGCAACTCAACCCAAAGAGACTACCTAGATCAACGGAAAGCAATAGTAAACGGAATAAAGCTCATACACACTACTGCTTATCGATTGATCATGGGCTGGGTTTTGAAACAAACCTAAGTATCTTATACATTATCAAGAATTTGGGTAGGTACGCATACCGGGATTAGAGGCCAGGTAAACTTGTTCTGCCTCCGTAATTGATGGCCTTTGATTAAGTGTGGTATCTGTGTACCATTCCCTGGTCTTTACCTAAGGTCTGAAATAAGAAAAAAGAGAAACCAGACTGGTCGCAATCTTTGTTTCCTACCTGGACGCACATTTGAGGGTCCATAAAATGTTCAGAAATGCAGTGTTTGCAAATGATGCAGTGTTTCTAAGGCTAAACTCATGAGGGCCTGGTAATCATTAGCCCTGTTTGCTAGCGAGTCTGAATTTGCTATTCTGTGTGTGGTGCTAACTCGAATTATTTACCACTTCCTATGAAGATGTAAGATGACCAACTACACAACTCAATGGTAACAGTATACAAATAATTATTGACTGCTATGAGGGGCTCGGTAAAATTATAGGCCCAAGGTGATGTCAAAACCATGACTATGCCAAAAGCGAAGCTGAGGGCATAGTCATGGTTTTGACATCACCGAGGGCCTATCATTGTAACTGCCCCGAATATTAAGCAGTCAATATTTGTTTTATTTACCAAATATATACATTCTTCTCATCTGATTGGTTAAAAGATTTCCCGAACTGATAAGGCCTACAAACTATTTACAACGCTCATCGTACAGGGGACGTGCACACACGAGCGATCTATGAACACGGTGTTGAGACTGTCCTATTATTTTCCGGGCACAGTCGATTGCCATGCCCCAGGCACAGTTAATGATGACATCATCTTGATAGAAAAAAGGGGCCCAGCTATTTTAATGACTCTACTTTTAACCAATCAGCTGAGAGGATATATACGAGGTATATAATATTGCAATATTTGTAGGCCGAACTGGGCAACCAATTGCGCATATGACATATCTTGACACTGCACAATGTGTGCTATATTAGCCCCTGAATGCATAAGCATAGGTCAGCTTGGTTTAAATTAAGATTTGTGTCTTAATATGCATAAACCAATGCTTACTGCAATGGAAAGTTTATTGAGGTGAATTATCTTTTTCCAAGTCAAAAGGCCTAGGCCAAATTGAACAGTTTTTTTTAACATTTTAAAATTGCATTTCAATTAAATATCTGAGCAAATGCTATAACAATCAGTCCCAATCATGGGTTTTGCCATGGCTTAAACGGAGTACACACAGTTGACTAAGAACTTGTTACACAACTTTATTACTTAAGTGCATAAGGTCTTCTGCACTCTTGTTGGTACATCTATAAGGGGTCCAATTGGACCCCACTAAAAAAAAACACTTTGCCAGTGGATTTTTTTTACCAAAACTCTGATCAATGATGGGGCACATCAACACGACCAAATAACAGGGAAAAAATGAAAATCAGTTGTACAGATTCAAAATGGTGGTCCAAAAACTGATTTTTATGGCATGCACCAAAGTCTCCCACCCAAAAATGAAAAACCACTTTCCCAAAGGTCTTTTTCCATGAAATATGGCTCATAATAGGAGAATATAAATACATTACATATGTGAAATAAAAAAAATTGAAAAATAAATACTCCAGGATGATGTAAGGGGCAAAACAAATTTTGAATAGCGCCACCAAAACAAATGCTAAGAGCCAATTGGCATAATAACTCCATGGCCGATTTGAATTTTTTTTCCACCAAAATATGCGCAATGATATTTAGGAGAATTACATAAAATATTGGGCAAAAAAATAGTTAGCATTAAAACATGACGCCCATAAAACAAAACTCCTGGGGCCACATGGACCTTCCTATGACACTTTTAAGTGTATATACAAGTGTAATATTACCAGAGAAGATTTTCTCTGATATTACTTACTGAGGCGCGCGTGTGGCCCAGTGGATAAGCATTCGGCTGTGTACGGAATGTCATGGGTTCGAGTCCGTGTTGCCAAGCGTGTGTCCTGGGCAAGACACTTTGATCTCGATGCTTCTCCCACCAGGTGCTAAAATGGGGAGCTGCTAGGGATATTGTCTTGAGCGGTCCCCCAAAGCGTAGGAGTATGCCTTGGGATGTATGGCAGCGACGTATTCCAAAGGTTTTACTTGGGTAATAATTGTAAAGCGCTTTATACACGTGAAAAGCGCTATATAAATGCTTGCCCAATTATTTATTAATATACCACCACCCAGGGTTAGGACGCATCATGCTGACCAAGCGGCAATAGGCGTGCCAATTGTACCTTTACCTTTTAAATAACAGCTGGAAAATGAACCATGAAGTGTGTTTTGGAAAATATGATATGAATTTATCCCGGAATTTATCCGGGACGCCTAAAATCAGGGGGGGGGTATAGTGATAATCATGATCCAGAGGGTGTTTTGACCAATCCCATTAATACATTGCAAATAGGATAAACGTGTTATTCCAAAAGTTAAGAACCCACAAGACATTCCATAATCATGCTAAAAATTCCCTAAGTAATAATTGCTTTGTTGGTTAATGAGTGGAAAATGTCCATGAGTTTATGTGGGTAAGAATATGATTTTTGTGGGATCATCTACCCTTATTGAGGGTGAAATTTCCCCCAAAACCAGTGTGCATTGTAGGTTGACGCAAACACCTCTGATCGGACCTTGACAGATTACAGATGTCAAACATGTAAAAACGCAAAGAAGTACACGGTCTCAAAAAAAAAATCATCCTTATTGCTATAATTGTGACACACCCTGTACAGCATACAATTCTACTTAGAATAATATATAAATTTTAATTAATGGGTCATCCCCTTAATTGGGTCTTCCACAGAGGGGGGAAGTATGGGTGTCCCTCTGGAAAGCCATTATAGAGTTGGTCTCTGGCCAGGAAAAACTGCTATTGTTTCCTGTAAACGTTTTCTCAGCAGTTTCATCATCTGAATTGGACCAATCTAATAGCTGCAAAATTCCAAAGAAGGCACTAAAAGTACATGCATGCTGACTTTTACTTTTAATATCAACATATTTTGCAATTGGTTTCTGTCTTCTCGAACCCTTTTATCTTTGGAATTCAGCCCCAGGCCACCCATATTTCACCGTCAAATCCAAGATGGTGGCTAAAATCTTATTTGTCGTGAAAATTATCTTAATGGACTAAAGTTTTTGGGCTTCCCTGGGGCCCAAGACCTTGTATTTAGATGGGGAAGGCCCAGGATTTGTCCCTCAAATCCAAGATCGGCCATCAAACAATTTACTATCAATTCAGCTCAGTGATATTTTAAAAAATATTTTGAAATTTCAAGACCCGATTCGGGGTTAGATAACCAATTCCAAAAACGCAAATGTTTACAACAATGAAACCACCAAGAATCTAACAAGAAAACTATAGGATATGTAAAACAAGTGCAAATCAATCAGATATACCATGTACCATCAGAGATCGGAAGTATTGCCAACATTTTTTTTCTGTTACACACATGCCCATCCCTCTACTCCAACATCCATCTACCACCCCCACTCACCACACACTCTACATAGACAATATGTCAGGTACAAAGAGCATTACTCAACATTTGTAAACTTTTCTAGATATATTTTATATTTGGTCGATGTGATTTTGGCTTCATAAGGATTAATTGAAGCCAATTAATCGGGCCGATTCGGCAGAGCGGGCGAAAAAAAAAATCATCTCCGTTTCACTCAATGGAGCATATTTGTTCTCAAAAATTGGTCTCGTGTGAAAGTGTGGTAGCTCTTCAAGGTAATGAATTTCGTAGGCAAAATGGCCTAGAAGTGTGTTATTGTTTGCGTTTGTTTTGCGTTTGGTGTTTTTGTCGCCACGTGTACCCCGAAAACCCAAGAAAACAAAGTCAATACTGTCGGTGTGTTTTGTTGTTGTATGACGAACGCAAGCCGTTTGTGACGCGTGATTTGTGTGAATAGCGAAACCTTAGATCAACTATGCGTTCAATATGCACGACAAAGAAGCATGCACTGATTGTTCTGTGATTATATGTACATTCACGTACAAGCCCATACGGTAAAAGGTTGGTATGGGTATGGCATTGTATTAATTAAATTCGTCAGGTGCAGGTCGCAGACCTCTCACTATTTTGCTATGTATGGACTATATAATATATTTGGACGTAGCTCGAAAATTAGCTCGGAAACCACCCCAAAATTTTGGTATCGAAATTAGCTACATCGGTGCGCTTTTTATTTTTGTCGAAATGGTCGCTAGGTTCATGACCACAGTTTTTTTAGCTAGTGGCAGATACTTCCAAGCAATTGCGGTGATCGTACTTAAAATATCGCAAGAACGCATTACGAGGCTTGGGCGACCGTCCTATTTTTTCATTCAAAATCACTCCGTGTCTCAAGTTTGATCATATATCCGTAATTACACACTTCACTACCATTTGTAACACTATTTTATTATACAATCGAAAATAATAAATAGATATAACGGATACAGTCACGTCGCCCCCAAACCAAGTCGCCCCCCACGCCAACGCGGCCCCCACAGTAAACCAGTCGCCCCCACAGTAACCAAGTCGCCCACCCGCTCCTTCCGTGCCCAAGTCCCCCCCATGCCAAGTCGCCCCCACAGTAAACAGTCGCCCCCAACAAGGAGCCCCATGCCAGTCGCCCCCAACACACACCAAGTCGCCCCAACTATACACCAACTCGCCTCCAGCACACACAGTCCCCCCAACACCTTGACAAAACATACTCTGTCTCATATAATCGAATATGTGGAGGTATGCGTTACTAAATATTGGAGGGGGTCACGCCCACCGCCAAAAAACACTTTCGATTTCCGGGGTATAGGTTTAAATGTTTTTATTTATATTTAAAAACTCCAAAATCAGCGGGTCTTGTTTCCATCACAAAACTCCGATTTCGGGGTTCTGATAATTTTATTTTTTATTTCATATACACACACACAAATGAACTTTCCTGCGTTAAATACGCAAAACTCCTA
>JAMKCH010016372.1:0-24304 GCA_023653785.1 Ophioderma brevispina
TCAGAAATTTGTGTAAAAAAAAAACGCCAAGGGTTGACAACCTTAAATACGGTATCTTGTTTGTTCATTACATTAATGTTCCCTTTCAAGGAAAAACCCATCAAAATAGTGCTTAGATGCTGATATAGATAGGCAGGTAGTGCCCAGGGGTGTTAAACAAAAGCCCAATTTGGGCCAATGAAATGCTTCAGTTTTGGTCCAAAAATTAGCAAGATTTAGGATACTTTTGACATCCGAGTGCAATTTTTGTATGTCATTTGTTAGTAATAAAAGTTTTGGCTCGATTATTTTTGGTTTAAAAAAAAAAACAAAAAAACAAACAAAAAAAAAAAAACAAAAAAAAAAAAAAAAAAAAAAAAAAAAAAAAAATGAGGTGATTACAGGAATATGAATTTGGTACAGGCTTAATGTGTAATTGTTTTATGCTATAAATAGTACTAGAAAGAATGAAATCAATGAAAAATAACCTCAAGGGACGATCATGGTCCAATTTTTCATATGCTGTTTTCTCCCTCACATGGAAGCATATCACCAAAAAACATCTGAAATTTGAGTTAATTTGGTAAGTGTTTTTGTTATAAATGTGGTTTGCCAAATTTGGAGCCCTTTTTGTTAATAAAATCAAAAGGAAACATTTCTTGGGCCTAACAATGTCAGTGGGGTAAATAAAGAGAAAAATATGAACTTTATCTGATACCAAAATCTATGAGTAAAGGGGGGGGGCCTTGGCGATCAGTTCACCCACCTATAAAAAAAGGAGGCAGTGAAAAAATTGGGAATTTGATTATCCTATGGACGAAAATAGCGTTTTTAGCAATTCATTCAGGTGTTAGTAAAATATGCCCCATGACCAGATGTTTTAGAAAGAGAAAAATATGCAATAACATATATTATCCATTTTACCAGGGGACCTATGGTGCAAGGACTACAACATAGAGAGGCCAGTGGACCGTCTCCAGCTCTTCAGGCTCGCTTGATGCGCTGTGGCGGTAAGTCATCAACCTACTCTGGTGGAGAGGGAACTGTTCGGGTGGATGTCACAGAGTATCCTGACCTCCAGCGCATCAAGCGTGAGCTGACTCTACTGCAGCGTGTACCACTCTACAATGCCGTGATTGATAACGTGAATGGCTACTAGAATATGTGATGGAGGTTGATATGATAAGATCAACCTGGAGTTGCAGGATTTTCAAACAAGTGCGTCTGTCTCTTATCTGATAGTGGCAGGTCTTAGTTTATAACTTAGGCATTGTCATCGCTTATTTGTCACACGTATGAGTTTTGGAAAACCGGGCCGCATGCCCATGCAGATACGGTGAGGCAGTGAGAGGTGGCAATCCCAGCTGTGTTCAAAATGTGACCATGTAAGTTCACAAAGTCAACTCGATCGATATCCAGTCATATTCCACTTTGCACGCCTGATTTTAATTAACTGGCCACAAGTATAAAGTTGTCGTCTCGTCATCACCTAAGGTGAATATTAATTGCCTCATTTGCATATTTGTTATAATGGGGTTATAACAAAAAAGTGGCCCACACTATATTCTCTGAATATAGTGAATGAACAAACCAAGAACCATGAAATTCTAGTTTGTGTGAAACCCTGTTGTTCCTGGCACTTGCACATACACCCATCAAGTATCGTGGGAAACAACCTTGCGGTTTTTATGGTCGATACATAATGCATGTTGCAAAGCCCTATTCACTACTGGTGCTAAATTTGATGGTTAAACCACAAAACAATGGTTTTGTTTAATCTTGGGAATGAAATGGATTTTAGGGCTCAAATTTCAGGACAAGAATGAGAAAAATATGGCGTTTTACTGATAATCACATCGATACTACTCCGGGTAAATCGGAGGGTCCCAAAGACGATCGGAACACGCACATTTAATTTTGGAATCTTCTCAACTTACCCTCTTCCTGATCCTTTGTTTGCTATCCTTCTATTACATCTTGCATATAACCTGTATTCCTTTAAATAAGTTCTTGTTTTAAATAAAAAGAAACATTTCTTTTTCTGAATTATTTTTAATCTCTCATTTCTACCTGTTTGAAGGATCTGGCGCAGGAAGTTTAGCATAATAAGCTAGAAATCGGTATACTCCATTTCCCTACCTCCGTGGAGTGACATCAACACAAGATTTGATGGTATACCAATAAAACTGCGCATGCCTGACTTAAAGGAACAGGATTTTTTTTTTTTAAATGCGTGCACAAAGAGGGCATATCTTTACGCATGCGTAAAAGCTGTGTCAAGGTTATCAAATCACTGAGGTAGAGAATGGACTATAGTAGTTAGTGTTGTGACCCCGGGGTGGAACATGACAGAAAAATTGAATTGCACAAAAAAAGGAAAAACTTAAAAAAGGGAAAAAAGATAAAAAAAATAAAAAAGTAAAAAATTTCAAAATGCTAGAAGACCTCATTCCACTTTCCTCTTTTGCTAGGTGTCGTAAGCTTCCCAAGGCTCTCAAGGAATGGCAGGCTTTCTTAGACCTGAAGAAGAAGATCGATGACTTCAATGAGTGTTGTCCCTTGCTGGAGATGATGGCAAACAAGCCTGATGACACGTCACTGGGATCGCATTGCCAATGTGACAGGCCACACGTTTGATGTGGAGTCTGAGGGGTTCCTGCTGAGAAACATCATGACGGCACCACTACTACTACGGCCAAATAAGGAAGACATTGAGGTAGGGCATAGAGAGCTAAGATGTGTTCTGTATCATATCTTATCTTTAAAGCAGGATGGCCCGATCTAGGCATATAAAGTTTTCTTCTTGATAGAAGGGCCTTCACCCCAAAACCCCATCTATAAAGTTTCGTGCCAATATTTTTTATTTGTTCTTATGTGAGCCGCATAAAATGATTTGTAAGTCCCATAGAGTACTGTGTAAAATTAATATTGGTTGACCAAAATGGGCCACTCTTCACTCACAACCTCCTTTGGCCCTAAGATTTCACAGAGAAAAATAGTAGCTTTCTTCAGATCCCAAAATTTTTGTGTACTTCCAGTAAAATGTGGGGTTTCTGGGGTGCCATGGATTGGTATGTGATGTGCTGAGACACATGACAAAAAGTGCCCAAAACTCATTGCCAGATACACAGTGAAGGGTAGCAGTGATGTCACTGCTACTAGTCCACAGTCAATAAAATATTAAATATTTCTCTTGCATTTTGTACTTGAATGTAAACATCCAACTATTTTTGGCAGAGGTCCATATGTACTCTCCCTTCAAAGTTCTTTTTCATTTTTGGCCATAAGGTTAGGGTCTTTAAGTAGGCCATAATTAAAAATATTTTGTTTCCTGTAGAATTTTAAAGAGGATACAATGGAACTCTTTCCCTATTTTCAAATAAGTGGAAGGGATTGTAGTATGGGTTTATTAAGAATGTTTGGATATTTGCAGGACCACCCCTTTCCCAGTGAGAAGCAATGTACTGTCAACTAAATGGTCACGCAATATTATGGTGACTTCATCATTGCATGCATCAATATGTATTTGATAAATTCAACAAGACAAAAAGGTTCTACATGTACACTCTTATTTCGATTATTAGTTCTAATAACTGTTTCTTGCAGGATATTTGTATATCAGCAGTCAAAGAGAAGGATATTGAGGCAAAGTTGAAGCAGGTATTATCGGAATGGAGTGCGCAGGATTTCCAGTTCACACAATTCAAAACCCGGGGTGAGCTGATGCTGAAAGGAGATGCTACAGGAGAGATTATCTCTTTGATGGAAGACAGTCTGATGGTCCTGGCATCACTCATGAGTAATAGGTAATGTCCTAATGGCAATCATATCGTCACCACCACCACTACCACGCACCACCACCACCACCACCATGCACCACAACCTCAAAAAACCACCATTACCACCACCACCACCACCACACCACTACCACCACCATGCACCACCACCACCACCACCATGCACCACCACCACCACCATTCACCACCACCACCATTCACCACCACCACCACCACCACCACCATTCACCACCACCACCACCACCATTCACCGCTACCACCACCATTCACCACCACCACCACCATTCACCACCACCACCATTCACCACCACCACCACCATTCACCGCTACCACCACCATTCACCACCACCACTCACCACCACCACCACCACCACAACCACCATTCACCACCACCACCATTCACCACCACCACCATGCACCACCACCACCATGCACCACCACCACCATTCACCACCACCACTGTGGCAGAATATAGTCCTCTGGACTCACAGTCCGCCTACAACGGTGAAGAATAGGGTACTTGATTCAGTTGTCTTTTCATGCAACATTAGTTTCTCGCTTTATTCCTTTGTTGTCTATGGAGCCTGGACTATGGTTTCTGCTGGACCATATCTCTTTTACAAAGACCACACCACCCCAGCTATGCACCACTATGTACCCATGCTCCACCACCACCATGCACCACCACCACTATGCACCACTATGTATCCATGCTCCACCACCACCATGCACCACCACCATGCACCACCACCACCACAACCACCATTCACCACCACCACCACCACCATTCACCACCACCACCATGCACCACCACCACCACCACCACCACCACCACAACCACCATTCACCACCACCACTCACCACCACCACCATGCACCACCACCACCACAACCACCATTCACCACCACCACCATGCACCACCACCACCATTCACCGCTACCACCACCATTCACCGCTACCACCACCATTCACCGCTACCACCACCATTCACCGCTACCACCACCATTCACCGCTACCACCACCATTCACCACCACCACCATTCACCGCTACCACCACCATTCACCACCACCACCATGCACCACCACCACCATTCACCGCTACCACCACCATTCACCGCTACCACCACCATTCACCGCTACCACCACCATTCACCGCTACCACCACCATTCACCGCTACCACCACCATTCACCGCTACCACCACCATTCACCGCTACCACCACCATTCACCGCTACCACCACCATTCACCACCACCACCATGCACCACCACCACCACAACCACCATTCACCACCACCACCATGCACCACCACCACCACAACCACCATTCACCACCACCACCATTCACCGCTACCACCACCATTCACCGCTACCACCACCATTCACCGCTACCACCACCATTCACCACCACCACCATTCACCGCTACCACCACCATTCACCGCTACCACCACCATTCACCGCTACCACCACCATTCACCGCTACCACCACCATTCACCGCTACCACCACCATTCACCGCTACCACCACCATTCACCGCTACCACCACCATTCACCGCTACCACCACCATTCACCACCACCACTCACCACCACCACCATTCACCGCTACCACCACCATTCACCGCTACCACCACCATTCACCGCTACCACCACCATTCACCGCTACCACCACCATTCACCGCTACCACCACCATTCACCGCTACCACCACTTGGACATACTTGTTGAGACTTCTTTTTAAAAAAGTTCACCGTTTCATGATATCATTTTAGGTACAATGCACCATTCAAGCCTGAGATTCAGAAGTGGGTACAGAAGCTATCCAACACCACAGAGATCATAGAGAACTGGATGCTGGTGCAGAATCTCTGGGTGTATCTGGAGGCTGTGTTTGTTGGTGGTGACATTGCTAAACAATTGCCACAGGTAAGAGACAGGGGAGTAAAAGAATAACAAATATAATGTAATAATGCACCATTGAAGCCCGAGATTTAGAAGTGGGTACAGAGGCTATCCAACACCACAGAGATCATAGAGAACTGGATGCTGGTGCAGAATCTCTGGGTGTATCTGGAGGCTGTGTTTGTTGGTGGTGACATTGCTAAACAATTGCCACAGGTAAGAGACAGGGGAGTAAAAGAATAACAAATATAATGTAATAATGCACCATTGAAGCCCGAGATTTAGAAGTGGGTACAGAGGCTATCCAACACCACAGAGATCATAGAGAACTGGATGCTGGTGCAGAATCTCTGGGTGTATCTGGAGGCTGTGTTTGTTGGTGGTGACATTGCCACAGGTAAGAGGTGGAGAAGTAACAGAAATAACGAATGCAAAAGTGGTTGGTCAGTCGAGGGGGCACAAAGACTTTCAACAGCATTAAAGGTGCCGGGGTGACCCGATCATAGTCCGATTTTTATATGATATTTTCTCTGCAATTGAAAGCATATCACCAAAGTAATCCGATTACAAATTTTGAGTTAAATTTGGATAGTAGAAGCAAAAATGTGTACTAAATTGGGCCCATAGGCAATGTGTGTTAATATATGTGGTATACCACACTCAAAAGAAACATTTCCTGGGCCTGAAATTTCACTGGAGTAATGAGAAAAATATGTACTTTCATTTTATACCAAAATCTCCATTTTGATGGATTAAAGTGGGGGGGGGGCGAGTTTGTTGATCGGGTTACCCACCTTTAAGTGCCAAAGAAAATGTGTCTAACCCCCCTTTTGTAATTATCTTGGGCGGAATGGGAAGACATAAGATATCAGTCACTTCCCACAATGCATTGCACCCAATGGAGGTTTTTGTACAGAAAACTGATGCAAATCGTTAGTGATGAAACATGGCTAAAATTAACAATACTGATCACAAGCCTTGTTTGTTAACAATACTGATCCCGACCTGCTTGTTGAAGGCATGTCTTTCAAAGGCTCCTATCCCATGCATCACGAAGATCGTCAATCTGTCTCTTCAAGAAGGAGTTTTTCCATCTTCCTATAAACTCGCTCGAGTAACACCACTGATTAAGAAGGTTGGAAAGGATCCGGAGGACCTTAACAACTACAGGCCCATTTCCAACTTGAAATTTCTTTCGAAGGTCGTCGAGCGCGCAGCAGTGGCACAGCTACAGAACTTCATGCATGAATATGGACTCTATGGTAGTAAACAATCAGTGTACAGACAACATTTCTCCACCGAAACCGCATTACTTTGTGTCCACAATGACATTCTCCGTGCACTGGATAGCCGAAGAAACGTTATGCTTGTCCTTCTCGATCTCTCAGCCGCTTTCGATACGGTTGACCATTGTGCTCTTTTAACGCGCCTGAGGGATCGTTATGGCATCTATGGTGTAGTCCTGAAGTGGTTTGAAAGCTACTCTCCGATCGCAAACAATATGTCGCTGTCGGCGAAAGGTCATCCAGAATTAATCTGCTTCCCTGTAGTGTTCCCCAGGGATCGGTCAGCGGTCCTTGTGATTTTCACTGTCATTTCTTCACCTCTGGAGGATGTTATATCCAGTCATGATGACATCAATGCAATTGTTTTTATGCCGACGACACCCAAATG
This sequence comes from Ophioderma brevispina, assembly GCA_023653785.1. Lineage (NCBI taxonomy): Eukaryota > Metazoa > Echinodermata > Ophiuroidea > Amphilepidida > Ophiodermatidae > Ophioderma > Ophioderma brevispina. The sequence goes on from JAMKCH010016372.1 coordinate 7,349, forward strand.
TACTCGATTTTTGGACCAAGATCAAAACATATCGTCATTGTGGCAAAGCCCTAAGAATGTGGGTGTGATGTAAAATCATGGGGACGGCGTCAAAATTCTATTCTTACTCACCGGACACTAAAACTTTAAATGTGATATGTTTTTGAAGCGCTTTGCTAAACTAAAGATACGCTTCCAAGCCCATCTGTTATCATCGGGGAATCGCTGTCCGAGTTGTCGAGAAAGCGAAAAACTTGGAGTGTGATGGATAAGCATATGACACTCGCAGACTCGGTAAATAACATTTGCCGTTCGGTGCCATTGCCATCCACAAAATCGGTCAGATTCGGAGATATAGTGACAGACAAACCGCCGAACCGGTCTCGTTCACGCTTTCGTTACCTCGCGCCTGGATTCAAATAATTCCCTTCTGTATGGATTCTCTGCATCCACTCTCGCTAAGCTTCAACGCGTTCACAAACAGTGATCGGCTTATAACTGGTGAAAAGAAAGACTGGAATATCAACCGCTCTCGTCGTGATCTTCCACTGGTTCAATAAAGACCGGACATTTTAAGATTTTCTCATCTATTTAAAACTCTTCATGGTATGGCTCCCTCTTACATCGCCGGATACATCAAGTATGTTCTGAATCGCACGATTCGTTCTAACTGCTGTCTGTTCATCCAAAATGCCACCCAGTCGCGAGGTTTCAACAGCTTTTTACGGCGAGAGGGCGATTTTTCTATCGCTGCCCCCACTTTGTGATTAGACTGCCGCTCACATTCAAAATGTGACCAAGAAGATGTGGCCACTTTCAAGCTGTCCTTTTGAAGACATTTTATTGATATTGAAGTGATTTTTAACTGTATATTGTATTGTAATATTCATTACAGGCTTTGAGAAGCGCCCTGTCTTTTTGAATTATTGCTTTGTTGTAATTTTTAAGTAAGTAATATGTTGTAATCTTAAGATCCAGTGTATGCTCTGTTTTTTAACTTTGTGAAGAGCCTGAGCTGCTGGTGTTGGGCGCTATATAAAATGCGTGTTGTTGTGTGTACAAAGCTGGGTTTAAGAATGTTGCATCTCTATCGATTCACATGAGACCGTATAAAAATGAAGCAATGCATTGTGGAACGATACTTATTTTCTCTTGGAAGCATACAACATGATTCCTTTAGATATTTGTCAAGTATGTTGTTTCTGATAAAAAATAATACCAAGATTTCAGAGAGCACTGTTTTTGGATTAGTTCAAAATAAAATTGCAAACGTATATTATATTGTTGGGTATGGCCATGCTAAATTAACAAATTATGAGTTTTTAGTTTTGTTGAAACTTGCAAACTTGCTGGGTAATGGTTACCTTGAGTTCAAAAAATAAAGTGAAACAAGGAAATGTAGGAAAGTATTATTAGCATTATTCCTGAAAGTGTGTGACTATCTAGCAAACAAAATGAAGTAATGTATATTATACATAATATTAGTGGGTGGCCTTCTCTTTTAGGAAGACAAGATCACACGATATGTAAGATTAGTTGGTTGTTTTTTGTTTTATTCTTACATCTTTCTCTTTTGAAATTTGTGTTGTCATGGGATGAGCATGAGGAAGTTGTATAATGCCAATAGCTGCTGTCTATTTTGTAGAAATCTAACAAACAAAAATAAACTGCCAGTTCTAGATATGGGTATTGTCTGAAATACTGAAAGGCCAAAAATTGAATTACATTTATTTACCAAAGGTTCATCATTCACATTTGAGCCAGAGTCGGACCGAATTTGAGTCAAAATGCCAAATCTCTGGTGGTTCAAAGGCCGAAGGAGTTTGCCGGTTTTGAAAGTGGGACACCTTTACGGCTATTTCAAGTACTGTGACTACACATTGATGAGCTCAAGCGTGATATTTTTACGTTCGCAAGAAAAAAGAAAAGGAAGAAAAGGATTGTCATTGAAATTAGCATGTTGATAGGCACCACACATGCAATGCAATTGAAAACCTTACACAAAGTGCATTAAAATTGTATAAAGTGTTCATTTTCAAAATTGGATTTCTTAAACCTTTGAAGACAACCAGCTTGCCATCTCACTTATTTTATGATGAATTTAGGCTCTAATGAAAGAAGACCATTTCAGCAACAAAATGTATATTTCAGTTTCGCTGTTACTTGCACGTTCTTCATACAATATCCATTACAAAAAACTGGTCACGGTTATTTTTGTGGATCAGGTGTAGTGTAACCCCCTCGGGCACTACTTGACTGTCTATGGAGCCTGAGCACTGTTTTGATTGGTTCTGGCAGGTAATATCATGTAATGAAAAATCAGAGATGTGTATGAATGGTGGTATGGTTTACACAGAGATATAGATTAGCCGGGGGGGGGGGTTCTCAACTTTTTGGGGGAGGTAGGTTTGTGCCTCCCAGATTTAAAAAATTGAGGCTCCGGGAGGCTGAGTTGGGCCTAAAAAATGGTATCTCCAGAACTAGGTTTTCAAAAATATTTAAAAAATAAGGGCTGGCAATTTCCCTCAATTTCCGGCCTATTGGCTTTTGGACATGAAAAGTGGGGTTCTGGAAACGGAAATGGTTTTGAAAATGGGGGTCCTGGAACTGCAAAAAAAGAGCCTGAAAATGGATTTTATAGGCGGCACAGTACCCATACTAACTCCCAAGGTGAGGAGACCCCCCTGTTATAGAAGCCCTATTTTGGAGAAAATATTCTGGAATTTCACAAGTCCTTGCCTTGGGCTTCATTAATTGATACTTTGTCTTGTCTGAAGTAAGAAGTGACGACGCACGCGTGTACCCCGTGCCGCCTTTCAGTTGCAGTGCGTTTGTGTGTGACTACCGCCACGCTGAAAAACGTTGGTTCAATGTGTACGCAGCGTAGCTACTTGTACTTCAGCTGGGACAGAGTATAGGTGTGAGCGTTGTGGGCACATGTTGTGCACAAAAAATACTGTATGTATGACCCTGCAATTAGCAAAGAGGTACAAATAACCCACCTAAAATCAAGTCAGTATGATGATAGAGGTTTTGTTTAAGTTAGGGAGCTGAGCGAATTTGTGAAATAAAGTCGTGTAGAATTAAGATAATTGCAGCAAACACTACACTAAACTGTATATACAGCAAAAATTGTTGGCCAAATGACAAAACTTGTACAAGGTTGAAAATCATCAATGTCAATGTTTATCCATAGAGTTGTGTCCCTCCCCAGTTCACCATCCACAAACGTTACTGAGCCTCAAAAGCCAATTGTCCAGGGTTAGGGGTAGTCCAGTAAACTGTGACTTCAGCGTGTTAATCTTTTCACATTTGGACGTTATCATTTCACTGCCTTGAAGTCACATGTAAATCAACAGGCGGTTTAAACACCGTTTAACACAGCGTGTGTGCCACAGCGACGGTCGAACCACAAAACTGCGTAATGAATGTACATTAAATCCCTTTAGACGCTTTTAGTTTCTCACCTTTTGCGTTCTTGGGTATCTTGGCCTGTCTTATTGCGTAAAGTGTTGCAACATCGGAGTAAAAGGTTTTTACACAGCATAAAATTGAGTTTATTGTGAAAAGCCACTTTGCAAGTCTCCTGGTTTCGCCTCCATCTTTATCAATTGATGTATCGATTGTGACGTTGATTTCAAATCGATGATGTGCCAAATTTGACTGTAGTATGGGAGAGGAGAAATCGGGCGCTATTAGGCGTTATTCTAATTTTGATGCGAGTTAAAGCAACGGGAAAACATCGCCTGAAATGTGCCCAAATACACCCCCAACCGAGGGCACCGCTCACCCAATTCGACTCCAAGTAAAAAACTTACACAGATTCGAGTGTGTAGTAAATCTACGGCGGTGTGGAAAGTACGAGCTTTGGTTGGTGAACATTGTCTCTCACGCAATCCCAATTCAGATAATATTTTTCGCAGTCTGTGACACAGACCACACCGTGGGTAAATCTCCGGCGTAAATACTTCCCGCACGCCGTATTTGGCCGAACCGAAAAGTTTGAATTAATTATCTCGATATTGACACTGATTTGTTGTCATCGATTACAACATGGAGGACTAGATGACGTACACTGAAATTGAGGCGCCACAAATTTGATGCAATTTTAACTTGTAGAATTAGCATCCAACTTGCAAACACAACAATATTTTTAAGGTAAGGATAGGACAAATGATTATGATGGGTGTATAATACCAGTGCAGCATTATCGGTTTGGCACAATACCACCTTGAATTTTGCTTACACTAAAAGATATTTCTTTGCACAAACCAGTCATGACTAGATAGTTCGACAACGTTACAAAAGTCAAAGGGGACTATCTATCATGCTCAATCAGGACTAGTCAGGGGTTAGTTAGGATGTGATGTTTACACTAAATGTGTGCTTATATTGATCATGGTGGGTGGTTGGGGGGTGGGGTGGGAGTTTGAAGTTTGGTATGGTGATAGGTTTATCATGGTGGGTTTGATGGGACAGACACTAGCCATATACCTATTATTAGGTATGAGGTATGAATAGATAAAGAGTGCAAGAGTATACAGGGGGAGAGTAAGAGAGATAAGCAAAGAGCAAAATGCAGGAGCAGGAACAAAGCAGCAGACAGGAAAAAATAGAAGGTGAAGTAGAGTATGATACAGCTATTAACATCATTTAAACGTACATACAATAGAGTACAGGTTGATCTGGTATCGGCCCAAATGGCAAACTCAAAAAAGTTTGGAGATTTCTTCCACTAAATTTATATACTCAACTACTTTAAATCTGTCTGTTAAGGTGTTGTATATCAGTGAAAAGCTTAGTTTCTTAGCTTACAATGACACCTGATTTGTAACAATCGCTTGACTCATCTCTGAGTACCTCTTACGGTAACGCACTAGGGTTTTCCAAAACACAATGGGTCTAAATTATTATCTGGGCTATCTTAATGACACTGATTTGTGTGTTTTGGTTGAAAAGAATGTAGGACCTAATGCAAAATTTACCACATTGGCTGGCATGTTATTCTGAAGGAGTTAGATGTAGATAATGGCACATTTGGTAACTTTAGATCTGGGTTTAACCAGGGTTAGTCCGGCATTAGTTTGGAACTTTTTTTGCCTTTCAACATACTCTAACTCTAGAAATGTGCTGAACAGGTGAGAAAAATTCCTCATGATGGGCCGCGAAATCTGTCACATTAACTTTACATATTTTGAAAGAACAGAACGGTCCACTCATGTGGGACTACCCCTGGTTAAACACAGGTCTAAAGTAAGACTCTTTCAGAATGCCACTCAATGGTTTAAGACCTCCTGATTAAAGGAAGATTTGCTAGACATTAATCAAGTGATTGTTCAAAAGGGGTTGTGTGTAAAATGAGGAAATTTGCTTTTACTGATAAACACCACTATACAAACAGGTTTCAAAATTGAGATATCAATGAAATGAAAAAATGCCTTTTTTCAAGGAGTTGGTAATGTATACACAATGTAACTGACTTCACAAATGCTTAGTAGGTATGCTGAGTTGAGGTGTTGCATTGGCCACCCTCATTTAGCAGGGACAAAATTGGATTTAAAACTTGCTTTAACTAACGACACCTTAGCACCATGGAAAATACACGAGGTTAAAATATATGCTTATCCACCAAGGACACAGTTCAGGGGATTGTCTTGTAAGCACTTGACATGAACTGACCTGTGCGTGATTTGGATATCATATATATACCCAAAACCCAGGGGGTATATTTTCTAAATACACTGGTGAATGAAGCTACTGAACTGGGCCAAGGAGAATTGAGATTTTCGAGCTCAGAGTGATAAACCATTTGAAAAAAAGGTCTGACTTTTCCATGGTGCTACGGATTTGGTGAAGTCAGTATACTTGTTCATATAAAATTATATTAAAAAAATAAAGCAAGTAAACTGGCGTATCCCCCTGCAAGATGGCATTCTAGAACAGGACTCAGATGGACCTTTAACCTTGGTCCATGACCTTTGACATCTCCACACAGGACGGAACCCCTATTGCACCTTAAAGGCTCACTCAGATTTCCTGAGGAGGCGCCATCAATTTCCAAAAAAAATAGTGTTTTTTGCATGTACATCTGCTTGTCCATCTACTAATCACGTGTGAAATTGCTAAAGCTTAAATCGAATTCCGTCATTAGAAAATCACAACTTGGTTATAAAATCCGGATCCGGAATTTTGTTCTCACAGTATCCTATGGGACGTAACAATAGACAAATATGTCCTGCATTCAAAACGACAAATCCGATTCATCTCAATTCAGAATTGTGCATTTTAGTTATTATCTTTAGTTCTAGGTGATCTATTTTCATTCATTACACAAAAAATAATATTTTGAAATCTCTGAGTCAGACTTTAACCCCAAGTGTGGTTCAATAGGAACTCTTAAACTTTCCAAAGGAGACGCGAAGAAGAAATAAGAAAAGTAAACCAAAACCTAACCCAAAACTGGAATACACCACATCACACGGACATGCGCACATAGCAATAACCCCCTCTGCTTTTCAAAGCCAGGGGGATAACAAAAAGCAGCTATGTTTCATATTTGCATAGAGATAGCTTTATTTACTCAGTGTGCTATTTATTTCATCTCGTGACATACTTTTATGTTTTTGTTAACGTAATAACCAGGATTAACCGTACCCTTACCAAGTATTTGAACAGCTATATAAACAAAATTATTAACAAGGGGCCTATAACCATATTTGTACAAGAATTGAGACTCAGGATTTTATGGTTGTAATAAAAGGGAGGGGTAGACATCGTGAACGGTTATAGGAATAGGAGGATACCTGCAATTTGTGCAGGTCCCCACTACATAGTTTTTGTTGCAAGAGTATTCTGTATACTACGGAATCCAAACAAAATTGTCCAACGGTTGCAGTTGATCGGACCGTGAAAAGGTAATGAATCATAGAATTGTGTGTGTTTTAATAAAGGCAAATATAATGTACTTCCAAATGTTGAAAAAATGAAGAAAACAATTAAAAAATAAGGCCAGATATGACAAATGTTGTAAGCACACCCCTTTTTCCTCCAGTCCAATGGGATGTACACAGTTAAGCAAGAATACGTCAAAGTACGATATACGGGACATACATTATGAGGTAATGATAACTCATTGCTATTTTGTTAATTGATCTATGAATAGCCATAATCTCCTTCATGAATCTCAAAAAAGAATTTAATGTTCACACAAAAATCTCACCAAATTACTACTATGATTGTGTAAATGAAAAGGGTTTCAAACACTACTGCCTGTAAATCCAGGTATAGAGACAATTTATGGCCAATGAAAGGGGACTAAACTCTTTGCAATATCCTAAACAATGGGAGATTTGTTTTCTTGCTCGGCAACAGGTGAATTGGTTGTTCGTATTCTCCTACGTTGGCACATTGGTAAAATAAAATTAATGATTAATCCGTCTATTGAAAGAATCAAGAAAATGTAGCATTATGTTGACAAAGGCATCATGATCATTGATTTGTACCATTCCAACACACAGTTTAAGTCGTAAATCCCATAGGAATTGCGAAAAAAGGGTGGGGGGGTTGTTCTACAAATTGGTATATCTGTTTATTATTTAATCATTTATCTATATTTTCAACATTGGAAATAGTTAGATGTGTTTTATAAGACAACAAACAAATCTATGATATAGTGATTGATTAAGGTTCAAGATCGTCTTTAATCCTTGCACAAATTTTTTTTTATCCAGTAGTAAGCATTGTTTTGTTACTTCTCTCTTCCTCAATTAAATTTTACCTTCATATGCTTTCTTCTCCAATATACTCCGATTATTCTCCTTATTACGCTTCCACAGATATGCATCCTTATTTCTTTCCAAATTTACTTTTTCAATCATTGCTATCAGCGTACCGAATTTAAGGGAAAAAAAGTGCGGTTGTACCATGGACAACCAGATTGCAATTTTTTGTGTCCGCCCAAAACTTAAGGTATGGTTAATTATGTTAAACGTCTAATCCAAATGAAAGTAAAAGGGCTTCCGTATATGTTGTTTCGCATAAACAATCTGGATTGATTATATTTAGCACTTTTGGATCTGACGAAGAAAATACTCCGCTGAGGAGTCGTAATCTAACAATTTTATCGGCTGGTTGGTTTTATGAATTGAGGCATATGGAAAGTACTTTTGGCTCAGATTTTAATGGTTGGTCCGCGGACAACGTAGTACGTTTTTCGGTGTCCAGGCACTCAATTTGGTTGTCACGGGCAAACGGAAAACCGCTATTTCGAACGCTGATTGCTATCCACACGTGAGGGCACGTGTGGTCCAGTGGATAGAACGACCGCCCCATGATCTGACGATTGTGGGTTCGAGTCCCGTTGAGGCCAACGTGTTGTGCACTTAGGCAAGGTACTTTACCTCACTTGCCTCTCTCTACCCAGGAGTGAAATGGGGAGCTGTCGGGAGAATGTTGCTAAGTGCCGGTAGGAGCTGCGCTATGGCTGCACCTTAATTGAAGCAAAATGATTCTGATGATTTCCTAGTGACAGCGTAATGATAATTGTAAGCGCCATGATACTACGGTGAATGGTGTCCCTAAATGCTAGGTATTATTATTATCTTTTTTCTTCTCCCATATACATATTACTCGTTCACTCCTGCCCATCTCTCTTTCTCTCGCTGTTTCTCCCTTTCCAAGATTTTTCTTCCTTTCTACATGAAATGTTTCAGTCCCTCCCTTCCCCTCCCCCACAACAACATGTTGTGTGGGACCGATGTTAGGGTGCAATCCTGGTGGGCAAGCATTCATTTATTTAGGTTTTTGTTTGGATGTCTAGCCAAATCGTTATTGCACTGTAATTCATTAATGCAAAGACAAAATTAAGTTCAAACTTTAGTAATGAGTACCGGTGCTCTATAGTTTTGTAATCTATTTTGTCATAACAATAGGCGGTTCTTTTTATGTCCTTGGAAGTGTATGTAAAAAGGCTTTGTGTGTGTGTGTGTTGGTGTGTATGCATGTGCATTTGTGCATGCATGTGTGTGTGATGTGTATACATGTGTGTGTGTGTTGTGCATGTGTGTATGTGTGTGCTGTATGTGCATGTGTGTGTGTTATGCATGCATGCTTGCATGCATGAATGAGGATAAATATGGTATGTAAAACCTGTACTTGTAAATAAAACTTGGATAATAACCAGGGATAACCAGTTATTCAAACCCATTTAATATCTTCTCAGGAAGCCAAACGTTTCTCCAACATTGACAAAGCCTGGGTGAAGATCATGCAGAGAGCCCACGAGATCCCAATGTCGTCCAGTGCTGCGTGGGCGACGACACCCTCAGTCAGCTACTACCCCATCTACTGGAGCAACTTGAGATATGTCAGAAGTCACTGACAGGCTATCTGGAGAAGAAGAGGTTGATCTTCCCAAGGTTCTTCTTCGTGTCTGATCCTGCTTTGCTGGAGATTCTTGGACAGGCCTCTGATTCACACACCATTCAGGTGAGAGGGCACGTTAGGCTCGTCTATTTGATATTCCTACTCCCCCTGTGGAAGGTGTAGCCAGAGTCCTCTACAGAGGGGGTGTGGTTTCAAAGGTAGTCACCCCAATGAACTATTTCATTTGCAGTTCATACTCCCCTGTTAAAAGTGGGTGCTGTAAATAGCCCATTTCTCTCAATTAAAAACAATGATCAATTAGGTATCCCTTCTTTCCAGTCCTTTTTCAAGAGCAAAAGTAGTTTTTCTTTTTTGTACCAATGAGTTGATGCAAGTTCCTATCTCAAGAATAATTTCCCCCTCAAGGGATGATAAATTTGTGCCATATAGATGCCTTGCAAGCTAAATGTAATTCTATTTAGGCGTGAAACAATTCTTCTGATACTGTCGCAGCATGCACCTGACTATAATAGTGTTTATGCATGAATTGTAACTTGACCATCAAATCATTAAAGGGGGCAGGACATTTTGGTGGTACAATTTAAAGAATTGGTATCAACATAAAGCTTAAAATATGCTGCTTTATTTAATGAAACAGTTTCCAATGATTCATTTTTATGTATTAATTAGCATAATAATCACCCACCCAGCCATACGCTTAAAAATCGTTTCCAAAAAAGTAACAACACCCGGCAACATCCCGGGTGTCGTCAACCTGTTTAGTCGGTGTTGCCACTAGGGCACCAAGAAGCATGTCACAACACGCGATGCAGAAAGCATAGAAAATCCTAACTAAAGTTCAATGTTGCTCTTGAATGCTTTAGCCTGTCTTCTTTCAATAAAAACGTTAACAAAACGGCATTGACACTGTTATGGCCTGCGAGTGTTCGTTAGTGGTGATGTTTGAAAGCCCTGAGTTTGAGTTTGACGGAAAATGGCAAACATTTCACGGAATCCAAGGTAGGCCTTCAACGTGGAAAGTGGGAGAGTTTTTGCTGATGTGTGAGAGAAAATATATTTTGTTTAGAAAAATAAAAATGTAACCCAAAACTTCTAATAGTGTGTTTCAATCCTATTAAAAGTATAAAACAAAACCTTGGACTTTACCCACTCTATGAATCCCCTATATGACCTTGAATATGTTCCGTTCGGCCCCGCCCTCGTCATCCTTCACTCGACAATTCCCAGCATATTTAAATGGCCAGTACAAGCATCATGATCCAAAAAGAAACCTTGTGTAGAAGTGCGATATCAACAACTTACACATTTGTACACTTCCAATGGTGCAGTTAGCCATTCTTTTTATATTTTTGATTTTTTATATTTTTGTTAAAGACAGATAAAGATTATGCAATGAATGTTAACCAGCCCCTTCCTTTTACAACACAACAATATGCAAAATCCAGGCCATGTGTGTGAACAAGTCAGAACTGGCCTCGGAGTTCATGACCTGGCAGAGCCCACGGGGGGCTGGCCTGCCTGCAGGAGAGCTGTTACTGTCGAACACGGTGGCACGTCGGGGTTGATCCGAGTCTTTCGATTGTTTACATGAATTTCATGGGGATTTTGAGGAGAACCGAAAGGAAAGCAGTTTCAACAATGGGTGGGCGATTCTCTCTGAAAATTTGAGAACAATAAAACATGCATTAAAAAAATGCTTTGTATACGAGGAGAAGAATTGAGACCGGCGAACCGCCTCAGCACACTGTTATATAGCCTCCATTTTCTGATTAACTTTTAAAAAATTTTTTCTCAATTTTATTTGATGATTGAGAAAAAGATTTCTCCCGGGAAAAGCACTTTGTTTACTATAAAAGAGGAAAGGGAATACCCTAGTTGTTTTTGATAAGTGCACCTGTTTAGATTGCACCAATAGGGGAAGTGGGGATCCCCAAACTGTCTAAACTTACAAAAAATGAGTCAGCTTGTTTATGCTTTGCAAGATCAAAAAACACTTGTAACCTGGCCAGGGAATTCCCCATGAGTTCTATATGGAAAGTGATGTGATTCAGGTTTGTTTATGAATGATGCTGTTGTAATGTCTATTTTAACTGGATTCTTTGTGAAGTCAGTATATATTTGAGATTTGATCTAAGTCTCGATGTCAGCAGTTGCAATCAGCTATACAGTATGGTTATAGCTAGTTTTATCTACAATAATGGTAGATTATGCTCCACACAGTGCCAGATTTATTATATTGTCAATTCATGTGAGCAGAGTGCTGTAATTATTCTACTGTCGTCCTTTGAAGCCAAGTGCTTGCTCAAAATTCGGTTATAATTGTGGAAGATAGAAATTGTGGTGAATATTTGAACTGATATACTGTGGATTAATAATGTCGTCGAGGGAATTATTTAACCTGTCATCTTGAACTGCTGGACAAAAGTTATCTTCAGGACTGAGATTTCAGTGGATATACCTGAAGGATTTTACTGTCATTTGGGTCTCGCTGTGAGGACATATCATCGTTGAACTGCAACGCTTCTTGTGGACATTCCTTGTTTTACATAAGATACGCTGTAAATTGTGTGTAATTGTGTAATTTTGATTTATGTAATGTTTTGGACATACCAAATTCTTGAAACCATTACAATCATTAAATCTGTTATATTGTATAAAATGTAGATCACTTGTGCACAAGGCTCATTTATTTGTGTTTGAACGGTATTTCTGACCATTGACGCCTACGAGACGTCATAACAACACGCAAACCAAGCCGTAACTCTTGGGGATGAGGGTACGGATAATGATGTATGTTCGACACTTGTCAAGACGGTCACGGCGAAACGTTCAGTTCTCATCACACACGAAGTGTAACACTACATGCCTACCTTTTGAATGAATTACACTCTTCAAAGAAATGGTATGTTATTTTATGAAAAGTAAAGCTATCCGTCAAAGCAGCAGAATATGAGTTCGATCGACTGCAATCCGGGCCGGCAATTCTACAGCTAAACCCTGTGTGATATGGCCATGGCAGTCTCACGAAAATACGCGACACTCAGTCTCAGATTTGCAAAATTCTACACGAAATTCTCATGCTATTTTGTCTAAAGTGCTCTGATTTTTGTACTAAATAATTTAACAAAGCTTTTAATTACCAATTAATGTTCTCGGCCATCCGGCAAAACGGTCATGGTTAGTTTTCCCTTTGCATTATTTTGGCTGCTCGGTTTCTTGCTGGAGGCTCAAACATAATATCATGAGCTTCGGTCCCAGCTATTCGGCGGCCTTGTAAAACCTCGCATTCTCCTTCCCCAAAATCTACCCCCACGTCTTCAACAGAACTCTGCTCTGTGCTTCCACACTACAAAAGCACTCTTCAAACCGCTCATCTGCCATGTCCATTTCAAATTCCTCATACTCCATTTCCATTATTGGTAATAAATGTGCGAAAAAGACACCTTGTACGGATTTAAATACCGCGGTAATCAGCTTCTGCACCTATCACCGTATGCAGTTCTGCAGTGTTGGCAACCGGAAGTGCCCCGGAGTACACAGGATGACGTCACGCATAGGCCTCCCAATAATGAATCCGCCCGGTTTCTGAAGTGCCTCCTTATGACCAATTAATATGACCCATTAAAAATGTTGAAGTGCTGATAACTTTAAATTTTGTCTAGTTTGGCTTCTATATACATTAAGAATGTAAAAATACATAGACTGGTTCTAAAAATGTCCTCCCCTTAAGTCCCAAATTGACATAGTATAGGTGTTACTCTAACCCCTTAATGTGATATTGGTATCAATTCTTCAAACTGTGCACTTTCTGCACTATCAACCTACAAGTTATATGTGAACTTCATTGCGTGATTTAATCGTACCATGTTTTTGAGCAATGCTGAAGATTCTTAAAGGTGTCTTGGTCTGATTTATTTGTATTATGTTTTCTACTTGATATGAGAGCCTGTCAATTGCACATACACCCCAACAAGTACCGTGGGAAACAAACTTGCGGTTTTGATGGTAGACGGAATAATGCATGTTGCAAAGCCCTATTCAATAGTGTGCTAATATTGATGGTTAACCACTAAAACGGCGTTTTTTTGTTTATATCTTGGGAATGAAATGGATTTGAGGGCTCAAATTTCAGGACGAGAATGAGAAAAATACGGCCTTTCATCTGATATCAAAATCGATACTACTTCGGGTAAATCAGGGGGGGTCCCAAAGACGATCGGAACACGCACCTTTAAGACACTGAGAGAAGAGATATAATTGTCAATGTAAAATATGTGTTTCAGGCCCATCTTGAAGGTCTCTTTGATAATGTGAAGACCGTGGATTTCCATGAGAAGAATTACGACCAGATCCTTGCTGTGTGCTCACGTGAGAAGGAAAAGATAGACCTTATAAGTCCAGTCAATGCACAGGTAAGCATATCACCTTCAATAGGTTTGTCGTCATAATGGTAAAAAAAAGTGTGAATCTACCGGAGAATGTGAAATTTGGACCTCGACCACTTGAGGTCAGACTGGTCTTCTTGGGACTCAGTTGGTAAATATGAGTGCAACCTTTCTCTATAGCAGCCCACATTGGAAGGCCGAGCTTTGGATACAATAACTAGGGTTATCTGATGCTCTGGCTGTGATGAAGATGAAAATTCGCTAGAGTACCGAAAGATCAGCCATCCGACATGGGCTTCTTTAGGAAAAGATTAAGTTCTACCCATGTCAGTCTTTTAAAGTGGCATTCTCGTCCCCCGACTTACCTAAAAAAGTTGATTTTTATATCATCTGAACCATTGGCCTAAGTATAGTATGTGTGCCTAATCTTACATGCAAATTCAGTCTGCTCTTGAATAAATCATAATTTTGTATTTTCTCTCTGTAAAAGGACAGAATTACAACACAGTAGCCTATCGGGCAGCGTGATACAAATATTAGTGCATAACATCAAAACGCACCGGAAAACTGGAAATAACCTTTTCTTGAGGATATCTGGTCAACCATAAACCAAAAATGAGGTGCTATATCATTTAACCTGACAAGTTGCATGACCAAGTGCCCAATATTTTTGTGTATTGTGTAGTGTTGGGGGGATGCATTAGTCGCTCTGTGATATTGCACAATGCAGAAGTTTTGTCATGCACAATACTAAAATATTTGGCATGGCTTGGTCTTTGGTGGTTTATTAAAACCATATACTTGATAATTATGAGGCATTGCTTGTCCATTTAGTTAAAACTACTTATTTGCTCCAGGTAAATCCGGAGTATATATTTTATTAATCTTTCCCCTGCAGATTGCCAGCGCAGATTAGTGTTGAAAAAAAAAAAAAAAAAAAACCCTTCGAACCTACCCCTAAATTGATATCTATCCCGTCTCTCTACCAACCTGCTTGATAGCTCAGTCGGTTAGAGCGTCGTGCATGTAATACGAAGGTCCGCCGTTCGATCGGCAAGCGCCTGGTTTTTTTTTTTTTTTTTTTTTTTTCAACACTATCGTGCGCTGGCCATCTCCAGGGAAAGATTATAAATACCCAAATAAATAAACAAATCACAAAAATAAAAAAGTATACTTTTTTGTGGGCCGCCAGGCATAGCTGGGGGGACACTTAGCAATCCGTTGTGCATGTGTAATATGTGTGTGGATGTGTGTGTCGGTAAAATGTTAAGTTTTTTTTTAAATTGCGTTAATTGTTTGTTTTCAAATTGACCTCAATTGAAAAGTTGAAGTTCATTTGGAACCAAACTTGTGTCAGGTGCACCGAGGGATCCCTCATATGTTGATGAGGTCAAAAGTCATGTGCCGAGGTCAAAAGTTATGTGAGGTCAATTAGAAAAATAGGCTAAAATTTAAAATTGACCTCAATTGAAAAGTTGAGGTTCAATTGGAACCAAACTTGTGTCAGGTGCACCGAGGGATCCCTCATATGTTGATGAGGTCAAAAGTCATATGCCAAGATCAAAGCTCATGGAGCGGCCCACAGCTTATATTCTTTTGAATATAGCGAGCGCGAAAGCCGAGAACCGCGAAATTCTTGTTTGTCATAATTTCTGTTTTATATTTATTATCAACAGGGTAATGTTGAGCTGTGGCTGGGTGAGTTGTTGAAAATGGTGCGTAATTCCATCCACTCTGTCATCCGTACAGCCAGTGTGGCCGTATCAGACTCGGAGAGCTTCAAGCTGATTGAGTTTGAGAACAGCTACCCCGGGCAAGTAGGAATCCTGGGCATACAGATGCTGTGGACCAAACGCAGTGAAGAGGCTCTCAAGAATGCACGCTCTGACCGCAAGGTAATGTCTGAGGCTGATAAGCGGCGTATATGTGTCCTTAAAGGAGTATTTTGTGGTTTTAAGCCTCATCTAGTTTTATTAAAAAAAATTGTTATATCATCTGAACCTTTGGCTAGCTACTGTAGCGTGTGTCGCCTATTACATGCATGTTTGATCTACTCTGGAATAATTTCTATTTTTTTGTATGTTCTGTGTAAATGCCCGATTTTACAACACAGTGGCCTTGAAGCACTGTGAACAAGGATATCTGTGAAACCATAAGAGTCATAAAACTTTGAATACTTGGTCCAATTCTGAAGACCAAAAACACTGTAAATTTAATTTCTTTACCCTATTGTAATAAGCAAAGTATCTAACAATGTTACAAATGTTTGAAAAGGATTAAATTGATTTACTTCTTGAAAATATCTCATTTACAGATCATGGCATCTACCAATCAATACTTTATGGACATCCTGAACGAGCTGATTGACATGACCACAGCAGACCTCCCAAGTATGAGAGAAACCAAGTTTGAGACACTTGTCACCATACACGTCCATCAAAGAGATATCTTGAGGATTTGGTAAGTCTTGGAAATGGCTATCGGGGCTGACTTTGCATTTAGATAGCTTTTGTTTAGGTATGATAAAAGATTATGCCTTTATGTCATTTCCAAAGTGCTTTTTTAGACTGTAATGTATATAAATGGCTTGCTTTCACAAAACATGAAACAAGTTGCCAATTACTGTTTGAGATGTTGGTACAGCAAATTGGTACCTATTTAATAAGTTTGATTTTAATTGAACTAGTACTCACTCTACACAAATTGAAGCTGGCGATAATATTATTTTTGCATGGCTAAACACTTAAGGTTAGTGTCAACCTAGTGCTTTTGTTTTTACAAAACGAATTTCGGATTTTTGCACCATTTTAAACATCTCACCTATTTCCATCGTTACCAACAAAGGTTATAGACTACGGGCTTAACCATGACCCCCCCTGCACCCCCCTCCCCGGGGATTTTTGGAGACACCATTTTTGTGAAGCTTATACCATAAGCAATTTGAATTCAGGTGTCTGCAAAAATCCCCACCCTGGGTTAAACGGTGAGGGCGCTTTTTCAAAATGGCTGCCAAAATGCAACTACCCCCCCTTCAGAAGAAGTGCCAACTGCCTAGCACAACACAGAAAAATCCTAGGCACTTGATTTGGTACCGATAGATAGCTTGGTCCTCCTCTTTCATTTAATTAATGTAGTACCAACATGCCTGGCATTATGTCACAATGACCTCATAAAGTTTGCATGTTAGCACAATTGTCAATTTCCATAG
>JAMKCH010016373.1:0-84626 GCA_023653785.1 Ophioderma brevispina
CTGGGCATATGTCAAGAAATGGTAGATACACCTGGGCCAGACATTTTTCGCTATTTAAGCTCACTGGCATTCGACAGTATCAACGATGAGATGCGAGTGAAATTTGACTTCCAGGGCAATGCAGACACGGAGTTTCGGGTAGCAAACTACAGCAGTTCCAGGAGGGAGTTTTTCAAATGTACAGGTAATACACTATTCACTTCATGAATGAAGTTTGACACAACGTGTTTTATTATTGATTTTAACATATTGTCTATAGGGAAATGTAGGAATTAGAGATAGACAACATTAACAGTATACTTCAGTTAACGTTGCGGGCGTAGCCGGGGCATCAGTAGACAGAATACCTTTTTAAACCTTAGTGTGTAAGAGAGAGGGAGAGAGAGAGATGAGGGAGAGCGAGATTTATATTTAACCATTGACTGATTCATTGTTGTTTGTGCTAGGATTATCTAAATTAAGTTAAGGGTTGCCGCTATTGAGCAATATTCTAAAACTATTTTTAACCTTTGTCTAAAAGTTTCGTCCCACGCTGAGTTAAATTCTTTCAAGTGAACGTTTACGTCCCTGACTGATTTTAGCGGCCCTCACAAGCTTCACACTGTGCCAAGTTGGTGTCCAGTGTCATATAAACAAATTGGTCATAAATCGTTCAACTTGGGATACATATTGCTCAACCACGTGGACGGGTTCAAACTGTACCATCACAGTGGAAAAGGCAATCCTTGTATATCTTCCCTGCTATTAGGCAAGGCGCACAGAACAAGCTTTTCAAGTCGCCACATATAGTAAAGTTATAATCAATAGCATCCTATTCTAGAAGTGGGTTGAAGAATTTGTTTTCTATAATTTTGAAGGGTCTGAAATCAGAATTTTTGGTCAAACTCATGGGAACTGGTGGGGGCATTGTAAAATCAGGGGGGGGGGCGGGGTAAACTTTGTATAACGGGGTACTTATGACGGTTTATATTTACCATTTTGACATTTTGGTTGGTATACTTAGTGGGCACAATGTAAATAAGGGGTCTATATGATCTATATAGGGGTCACCAAAATCGACCTCAAAATATACTCCCCCCTAAAAACTCCGAAACGATTATTTAAATGGCCATAAACTGCTTCAAAACTGGCTTTCAAAGGAACGCCCAAAGCCAGTCCTGGATAAATCTCTTCATAATTTTCCACATCATTCTTCGTTATCAATGCATTACGACACAGGCAATAGCCAACACATTTACCGAACACGCTCCTGCATTTATTTTATTTAATTCACCTACATCCTACATACCTTTTTAATACAGTAATGTTTTATATTGTTGGATTTTTTTAGGCGGGGAGTATAGGATGCAGACTGTCCACCCGAAACTTACAACATGCATTCTCTGCTTCATATATGACCCAAATCAATAATTGAACATTGGATAATTTTTTCCCAGAGTGACGCTTTAAACTTATAGGGCTGCATGTGTAATAAAGACCGGGAACCGTAGACAATTTTCAATTCTTTATATATGAGACAAAGCATTGTATACTTTAAAGCATCAATCAGACTTGATTTCAATTTTACCCCTGTCTCATTTTACCCCCGTTATTTACAAGGTTACCCACATTTCTCAGAGTTGGGCCCAAAAATTCTGATTCACACCCGCTCCAAACTATAGAAAAACACTTTCAACTCTTTCCCCAAGCCTTTCGAGAATAGGAAGTCTTAGCTTTGTGTCCATGCCGAAGCCCTTCCAACAATTAAGCTGTTTATATACCCGCCCTTACATTGTGGGGCCCTCAATATGTGCCTCAAAGTTCCATGAATAATGAACTTGTGTGAGAAGAATTTTCAAACACAAAAGATGCAACCTTTTATAAAATAAAGTATCCCACTCCATTATTTACAGGTCGGGAAATACCGCACTTACACCTACACGCAACAAGGCTAATATCCTGTGGATAGAAGGTATATGACCAGTTCTGGTGAGGAATCCCTCATGCCACGCAATCCGTTGTGTTTAGGTAGCTGTTCTTGTATTGCCGAGAAAGCAGACAAGGGAAAACAGCTGAGTTGAAAAACGGAGACGCCTACATTGGAGGTATTAATCTTGATCTAGTATCACTGGCGTAAACAGCGGGGGGGGGGGGGCAGTTTCCCCCCTTACGACTTTGGCCCGGGAAAAATTGCAAAAATCCATGCTAAATCAGCCCTTTTTTAGCCCTCTGACCGGGGAAAAATGGCCTTTGACCCCCCTGAAGGGAAAATTTTCCCAGCACTGGGAATTTCCCCTCAGAAGCGGGTCAGGGCCCGATACGCCACTGTCTATTATATACGTTAGAATAAGACCGTTTGCCAGGGTCAACTGCCTCACATGAAACTTGGGTTACTAGCAATCCTGATACATTGATTCACAACACAAATCCTATGGCCTCTCATAATGCGGAACAGGTGCATGCGCAAAGGCTTGAACCAGCAACCAACGTTGACATTCAATGGCACGTCAAGAGGACACTTTAACATGCAAAAAAGGTTATATCGGCGTAAACACTTTTTCAAAAGTGATCACAAGGACCCTAAATGAACAGAACTCATCCCCAAACCTTGCCATTTGAGTACTTTTTATCACAATAAATATGGGACAACCAGTACAACAAAATTGTATTAGAAGAAAGAAATTGCATTGTGGAAGAACACGTGTACTACGCTTGTCAAAACGAAGAAACAAGCAAACAAATTCCAGCCAGAAAAAAATACAATTCTTGTTCCCTGCTTCGCTTGGAGCGCCAAAATCTAGTATTCAATATTCTTATAGAGCAGTACCACATCTAATTCTAAAAAAAAAATGTGAACGAATTATTCTTTTGGGGGCTTTGTTCCCAGAAGAGTAATCTGTAACAATTTCTGTCAGGAAATCGTGATGAAAAACTTATATTTGAATTGGTATGTCTAGACTTCAGAAAACCATGAGCTGAAGATATTACAATGGGGCCGGTATGCGGAGTTATTGTTATCTTGCCACGCAGTGAAAAGATTTCCCTAGATGTTATTCCTCCTACGATCGGGTTTGAGTGAAAATACCCGTCCTCTTTCGTAATAACTAACCAGTTAACATTATAATAACATGTCGTTGGCACTATGTTTTCTTCTGAAACCGCCGGGGTTAAATGAATTAGAAATGAAGTAGTAACGTAATAAGTTGCGCGGATTTTTGGGTTTCCACAAAGATGTTCATGTAAAAGCTGCCCAGCCACACAATTTCCATGATTTTGTTCATCTTTCTTCCTCTGCGAAATATATGATGAAAAAATATGGTCAAAGTTAATTGAACATGCCACTATAGAAGCTCAAGCTTTATTTTATTTGTGAATGCGGATAAGTATTTTGTGCTTACGTCATGAAGAAAAATACTCAGTCCAAATCAGAGAGGTGCTAACACCTAAAATATTTCAACTGCGAGACAATTTAACAATGGTCATGCACTCCCAGATGAAAAGGGATTTGAAGGGTCTTTCTCCACCGCATACGGGCCGGTAATTGAATATCGTTAGCTCTCCCTTTTAATCCCTAAAATTAACAGATCTACAAGAATTACGCATAACACAGCCACGCTCATTGATAACATTATCACCAACTCCACTGACACAGACTCCCCACCAGGGATATTTGTCACTGACACTACAGATCACTTCCCAATAACTCATTACATATGTTAATCATAAGCATGTCACAAAAACAACAATCACTAAACGTGACTACAGAGATCACAACATTCGCACATTTAACCGTAGACTCAACACTGAATCATGGGAGCATATATTCACAGAAAATGACCCTAACACAGCGTACAGCAACTTCATTACAACTTATACCAAACATTACAACGAATCATTCCCCTTACAAAAGAAGACCTTAAAAATCGTAACCATAAGCAGCCCTGGATGACAACAGCAATTTCCAAGTCAATCAAACACAAGCACGGCCTCTACAAAACATACATGAAGAAAAACACACCAGCAACCAAACAACAATACAAACAATACAAAAACAAGTTAACTCACATTATTCGTATTGCCGAGAAAAAAACACAACACAGAACAAATTCAGAAACTCAAAAATGATCTTACCAAAACCTGGACATTCCTCAACAACATTCTAGGCAGGAAGGTATCCACTAAACAAATCCCTGACCTTTTCAATCATAATAATAAGCAGATAATTGACCCGCTTGGCATAGCTAACGCATTCAACGATCACTTCATAACCTGGACAAAAACGTGGCTAAGAAAATTCCACCTTCAAATAACACTCATTTAACAAGACACAGCCAAAAAACATTCACCATCAATGTCTGAAATCCAGTTACCGTAGATGAAATGCACAAACTTCGCCACCTGCTGAAAAACCTGGAAAAAGTGCGGGTACCGACAGGATAGATCATGGGATTGCTAACAAATCTAGGATAAAATAATTTCGCCTCTGATGCACATATTTAAACCAATCACTTCTCACCAAAGCCAAAGTCATTCATAGTACCAAAAACAAAGTTGCACATAACATTGCAAATAACAGGCCATTTCTGGTCTTCATCTTTTTCAAGCTACTTGAAAAAAATCATGTCCACAGTCTGTCTACAATTCTTCAATAAGAACAGCATTGTTGTCGTGAACAATACGGTTTTAGGCCAAAAACGCTCAACTTACATGGGACTCATTAACAACCAACCTAACCATGCATAAAAAATAAACTCACACCATGCGGGTTCCTGGATCTCTCCAAGGCTATCGACACCATTAACCACAACATTCTTCTTCTTCAAAGGCTTTATCATAACGGGTGGTGGAATAGCCTGGAGTGTTCAGGAAGTTACCCAACTAACGCTCACAATCAGTATACGTACACTCCACCGCATCATCCATAAAACCTATCACAGGTGGCGTCCCCAAGGCTCAATCCTTGGGACCCCTACTTTTTCCACATTACCTGAATGACATCACCAACATCTCAAACCAAATAAAAATAATTTATTTGCAGATGACACAACATTTCTTCTTTCAAACCCTAACATTAATGCACTTTTTAAAAAAATAATCATAACTCGCAAAAAACCACTGACTGGTCGGGCGCAACAAACTTTCAATGTTTTAAAAACTAAACTACATGCTTTTCTCTACCCACAACACTAATCACAATCAAACATTAACATAGATGACCCGACAATCTCCCAGGTACACTCAACCAAATTTCTGCAACACAATCGATGAACAAACTAACATGGAAGGAACACATCAACTCTGTCACTACCAACGGCGTCTAGCATTTGGTACAAATCTACAGAGTAAAAAAACACCCCCTTCCAGACTACACATTAAAATCACTTACAAACACACTAGTTCTCATACCTTAGCTACTGTAACATCATCTGGGCCTCCACTTAATATCAATCGCGACTCAACAACTAAAACCTCACACAGAATGGCCATTCGCACTATCACCAAACTTACCCCCCGAACTCACACTTTGCCATTATTTCACTCACTGAAAAACACTTAAATTAGAGCACCTGCACCTCAACCAACTTCAACACAGCGCTTTTCATGATTGACTATCACAACAATCATTTAACTCCGAACTTCAGAAATTACTTTACCACAAACAGACAAATCCACAGCTACAACACCAGACAAGCCGAAAAACTTCATCTTCCCTTCCAAAATCTTCCTCTGAAAAACACTTTATTCAGTATCACGGCGCAAAACTTTGGAATGATCTTCCAGAATCCATCACAACAATTACAAACAAAAACACTTTTAAAGCTCAACTGAAAAAAACATTTCATCAACCAGTACATTTCTTTTTAATTTCTACCCAAGTCCTTATTTTTTCTCCTCACTTTATTCTTCATCTCATTTCTATCTCTATTCCTTACTTTTTCTTCACCTCTACCTCTTTAGATCTACCTCTGCTTCCTCATTATGCAATAGTATTACATACCTCAGCAAGACATGATGAAAAGTCTGTCCTTCTTGTCCAAATTCCCGTATCCTGTATTCCCGTTAAGTGTTTGTTTAGCCTAGATATATTGTTTGTTTTTGTTTGTTTGGTTGTTTTGTTTTTGTTTTTGTTTTTTTGTTATGTATATTTTCCTATGTAATATTCGATATCGTCCCTTAATTGTATCATTATTGTAATATTGAGTATATTTACTTGTATGTATTACAGGGCCAGCAATAACCATAAGCCCTATCGGGTTGTCCATTACTGGTCCTAGCATATCATATCCCTCACCTGTTCATCTTAGTACAGTTTACAATTATTGATACCTTATGTATTATTATATAATATACTGTATTATACATTTCTGTCACGTACGATATGTTATGCTGAATAAATTGAATCTTGAATCTCGAATCATTGTTGCTGAAGTCTACTAGTATCCATTGGTCACTGATATTGGGGAAATTGAAGTGACATTTTGTTAATTTTCAAGAAAATGTGCCAGTTTTATTTGCGGGAACAGACGGTTATATGATTTTAATAATTTATTATGAATTTACATTTGGTTTTTAATGTTCTTTCTAAAACTAATTGTTTTTATCTATTTTTGCATTTAATGACCAAGTTCACTAAGTCAGAAGTTTCAGCTAAGCGGTAAGTCAAAATTAAATCCACCCTTTCCCATTGTCTTTTAAAGGCTTCTTCCATCTTCACGAGCTCGACGAAAATGAACACGACTGTGAAGATGAAATGATATTCTACAACATGCAATACATAGAAGCTTTCCTGTACGCAATCGACAAAGTCAACCAGGATACCGGTGTCCTTCCTGATCTCAGCCTTGGCGGAATAGCATTTGATAGTTGCGGAAGTGCCAAACGGGCTCAAAGGGATGCATCCAATTTCATCAGCGCAAGCGTAGAATATCGATCCGGCTATCCTCAAAATCGAGTGGTTGTAAGTGGTATCATCGGAGAACAGACGAGTGACATTACTCTGGCATTAGCAGATGTTACGACTCCACTGCAGGTTAGATCTGCTTTTGGTAGCGGGATTTATTGTTGAAAGCCAATATGCGTCGTAATGCAATAATGAAACTTTCATTTAGAAGACTTTGTTGTCGTCTTTAAAATTGCTTCTTCATGCAATCCCGACTTTTTATTAAATTTATTTCTGAGTTGCAAATCAACAAAGCTCTGCATTAACATTATTACTTTCCGATTTGAATCACAGGTACCGCAGATTAGCTATGCTGCCACAACAACTACCCTTGACGACAACAAAATGTTTCCATTTTTTCAAAGAACTGTAGCATCTGACAGTTTCCAAGCCGACGCTCTCTTAGATATCCTTGTAAAAATGAATTGGAGATACATCTCCGTTGTCTATTCAGACGACGAATATGGAAGAGATATGTACGATCTGATAGTTGAGAAGGCCAAGTTAAAGATATATGTATTGCTATGAGTCCAAAGATACCGATTGGCCTTGACAGAAATGCTTTCCAATCCATTATAAGGACACTGCGAGGCAATCCGCAGGCCAATGTTGTCTTGTTACTCACATCAGACTATGATGCCAGAGATGTTCTTCAGGCAGCAGAGATGTTAGGCGTCACTGACATACAATGGGTAGGCACTGACACCTGGGGATCACGTGACTATGTGATTGCAAATTCTACATTGACATCTCGGGGAGCTATAACATTGCAGTTTCTTAAGATCTATGATCAGGGTTTTGCAACGCACTACTCTTCGTTAAATCCATACGCCAATATCCGAAATCCATGGTGGAAACTTTTTATCTCCCAGAAATACGAATGCAATCTTTACGGCTATGACGTTCCTCAAATTTACGACTCAATTTGTGATTGGAATGTACATAATAGACTTGCTACCGACCCACAGGAACCAGAGGCGACGTATATCATACTAGCCGTCAAGGCATTTGCTCAGGGTTTGCACGAAGCTCTACTGGAGCTTTGCCCCGATAAAATGAATCATCTGTGCAACGAGGTTATTGCAAATCCAGGGGTATTGCAGGAGAAGGTACGAGCTGCAAGGGTAGCATTGGACGATGGCACTACCTTTCAGTTCGATGAGAATGGTAATGGACCAGCACGCTACGAAATTCTCAATATACAGCAAATAGGCAATTCTTCGGATGTAAATTACGCCAAGGTGGGTATACTTGGACGAAAAATTTAATATTAGAATAAATCTTGTAATCTCACAAATTTTGAGAAAAGTTATAAAAGAATGATTAAATCTTTTCTCTTTCTGTTAATCTAACAAGGTTGGCAGTTGGATTTCGGGAAATCTGGCGCTTAATCCAGACGACCTCAAATTTTATGAAGAGAACGAGGTTACGGATAGGGTGAACAGTGTTTGTGAAGGTCGCTGCTCCGAATGCAACCCAACTACTAATCCTAGTGAGTATCTTCAAGTTAGTGGAGAACTTCAGATCCCAGGACTTTTCGCACTTCATGAAATGGGTGACCACCTATCCGAGTGTGGAGACCTTAGATTATCTGGTCTGCTCAATCTGGAAGCCATGTTGTACGCAGTTGATATGATAAATGATGACCCTGATATACTGCCAGGAATTACCCTGGGGACAACATCATTTGACACCTGCCTGAGTAGTTCTCGCGCTGTTCGGGACCTGTCTTCGCTACTAAGTGGTTCACACGTGTCCTCGTCGATCAATCAGATATGGAATTCTGTTGTTGGTGTTGTTGGACCGGAATCAAACGAAGTTACTTCAGATACCACTCTTCTGACGGATCAATATAAATTTACGCAGGTAACAAAACAAACAAATCAAAACAAAACAAAAAACACATACCCTTACATGGAAGCATATCACCAAAAACATCCCATTACAAATTCCGAGTTAAATCGGTCCAGCCGATTGGATACTAGTAGCAACTTACTAAATTGTCATGAATTTAACTGGGGCAATGGGGAAAAATATAAACTCTCTTCTGATACCAAAATATCAATTTTGATAGAGTAAACTGTGGGGATAAGGATGTCGATCGGGTCGCCCACGTGTTATATTAAACCAGTTTGATCCCCTGGAGGTTCGTTTCAGGATGTGAAAATCATCAAATTAAAATTGTCAATTTCGAAAAATAATGGCCTAATGTCGCCGTTTTATGCTTATTTTTGCTTTACCGAAATGCCGCTATTGTTATTGCGTCCTTTTCTATAAAAGGGCCATTCTTCGGATGTCACACACCTGACCAAACTTTATTTGCCTCCCATGACAAAACAACCGATCTAGCGAAAGTGGAAACATTATTCTTGGTTAGGTTTGGACAAAATCTAACCAAAAATAATGTTTTTACTTTTGCTAGATTATTTGTTTTGTCATGGGAGGCAAGTAAAGTTCGGTCACGTGTGTGACATCCCGAAGAATGGCCCAAAAACGTTTACTTTTATAGTACGTTAATATTTAAGAAGATATGACGAAAATTATTTATATCCATTGTGATAAAATCAATCAAGATACAGCTTGGGTCCTAAAATTATATTTAAGAAGATATGACGCAAATTATTTATATTCTTTGTGGTACAATCAATCAAAATACAGCTTTGAATTTCCATTTCTTCCTTCAGATAACCTATGGGGAAGGAGACAACATTCCCTTGCCAGATTCTTACCTCTATCGTGCTGGACCATTTGCTTCTGATATGTCAAAAACAATGGGTGTTATTGAGCTTCTGCAGAAATATAATTGGACGTATATTTCAGTGGTGTATTCTGGTGATGGTATGGATAGAGAATACGGTAAGTTTAATTGTGTGTGTGTTGTTTATTGGTTGAAAAAGAACGTACAAGTGGCCCCAGTTTTCAAAATGTGTGTGTCGAGATGTTTCCGCTCTACTCCTCCGGTATTTCTACCGAGATTTTTGCCTATGTATGGTGTTGTATTTGCAAATCAATCGTACATTTACCATTATTATTGTGTACTCAGTTAACTTTAATGACTTTAATAGTTTGACGTTTGGTTGAAAAATGAAATATATATTTCAAATAATGTCATGAGAGAAAAATTATCTTGCGGTCGCCCTCTAAACAAAAAATGGATTCATTTTAGTCCAAATGCTAATAGTTTCGTGTACAAACGATCGAATTTGCACATAAGATTACGTAGTCATGTAATACTAAGGTTAATCGTTTAGATAATATCAAAATTTCAACTTTTTAAGGTAAGTCGGGGGACGAGACTGTAACTCGTGCTCTTTTAAAGTTCATTGAATACATTCATTTTGGATATGTATTACTTCTGACAATTTGAAGTTCACATACTATTATCAGTAGCGAGGTTCAGATAGATGGAGTTGGTGTAAGTGTTCGTGAAACGTGGAATTCGTTCATTCGATCAATCCAGGAACAAAATGAATTCCACATTCCAAGCAAAAGCCTCACACAAGGTATCTGAACCTCTCTAATATTATATAAGGGTTTTAACACTTATTTGCGAAAAATAGCATGCACCAGGCATGCACTTAAAATAACTTATTATCCTTTCGTCCATGTGAAATGATGTCACAATAATCATTTAAAGTTTATGAAGAATTTTCACATATTTTGTCTATTTTAGATGCCCGAGCTTTTATAGACGTTGTATCTATGTCTGAAATCTGCATTGCAACAGAGCAAATGCTGAACAATAACCATTCAGCAGTCATTAAGAATATCCTTGGTTCAGAGCAAGCCAACGTAGTCGTAGCGTTCTTAAGCATTGACGATATTAACAAACTTCAACACCAACTTGTCTTAGAAGGCGACAGTGCTCGCCATCTTACATGGATTCTGGCATACGTTGATGATTTGAGTACGAACGGGTTCATCATCGGTGGACCGGGAACTATTCGGTCTTTTAAAGGATCTTTGGCAATCAAAGATAGACAAATAGTTTCCAACAACTTTAAAGACTATATCACGTCATTGCGAGTCGGCAACAACGAACGCAACCCGTGGTTCCAAGAATACATTGAAAACACTTCAGCTGTAGCACGACTGGTGGATGTACTGGTGAGGAGAGCATCAGCCAAGATTTGGTTGATACCAATGGGCAACTAGTTGAAGGTGTCATAGAGTCAGTTGTTATAATAGCGAAAGGGATCCATGCCCTTCTGAAAACCAAATGCCCACAAGTCGAAGACGGAATGTGTGCTTCATTCCTAGGCTCTGATCCTCAAGAATTTAAGGAAGCAATTGAAAACGTGTCATACAACCGACAGGACGGCTCTACTGTGGGATTTAACAACCATGCTGTGATTCCAACCTTTGAGGTGTGGAACCTCCAGTCTGATGGTGACACGAATTCGTTTGTCAAGGTTTGTAGAACATTTCCTTTTAAAAACAGCAATGTGATCGTATGCAATGTACTCCGACCGAAGTCGTTAATTATGAAAGGTATGGGACAAACATTATACGTTTTCCTAGTGATTGATTTTAAACTATCAAATATTGCAATCCCTGTGACTGTACCATAACTACTTGTTTAAAAAGTAGGCCTAAGGGATCTTTTGTCTTCTATTGCTTTTGTTACCTTTTTGGCCTATAGACATTAATGTTTAGTATAGACACATTTGCGCTTGGACTCTTGAAGAAAGTTGGCCTGACTATTGCACACAGACTTTCAATATAACAGGTCATGACGATTGGAGGGATTTGATTGCCAAATAATCAATTAATAGTTGATTATCTGCATCTTAATTTCATCGTTGTCGACATTGATCTGAGTAATAGTGGGTTCATACTTCATCGACACGCGTCTACAGACGCTAGCCTTTCGAACATGCTTTTTACGCAAGGCATGATCGAAAGACTAGCATCTGCAGACGCTTGCCGATGAAGTATGAACCCACCATAAAACAGATAAGGTCACAATTCTTCCACTTCCAGAGGGATAGCATAATAGTTTGTTACGTAGTTTGATGTATAGGTTAAAGATGTATTCACGCACACCATTGTTCGTTATTAGGTTGGCAGTTGGCAACCAGGCAATTTAGCACTTGGAGACGACACACAGCTTTATAAAAGCAGCTACAATTTAGAAGATGGCGTAGCAATCTCTGAATGTACTAATCGCAGCCTGTGTAGCCATTGCTTCCCACCGACAACGGCCATGCCATCGACCACTCTGCAAACGACTGCTGCTGCTACCACGCCAGTGTTGATTACAATGCCAACCACACCAATCGGTGAGAGATAATCATAAACAGGTCGATTGATTATTAACATCAAATGAATGACGCTAAAATCACCCGAGAGCGAAAACTATTACCCTTTGCAATTCACCATCATTCCGTAGCCAACATATATAAGCCATTGTGATGTAAATTACCATCAATGTAAAACTATTATTTTGTTTGCCTGCTTTTGTTTAATCCATGTTTTTGTTCTATATTTATCATACATTCAAGCTTCCACTGAAGGGAAAACGTCAGAAAGCGCGACTACTTCTACCAACTCACCAACTGAAAACAAACAACCCAAGTCGACAGTACAGATATTACCAACAAAACTAGCTCGAGTCGGTGCTTCTGAGCTGAATTCTTCGTGGTTCTATGTGATGGTAATATTGGCTGGCATTGGCATGATCATAACGGTGGCCATGCTTATACTTGTGATAGTTCGTTGGAAGCAACCCATCGCTCAATCTATGTCTCCATTCCTCTTGGTAATGGTACTGCTTGGTGTCTTCCAGATGTTTACTCTTGTTATTGTATTTGCCGTTCCTGTATCCGTACCGGTATGTGCCCTACAACGCCTTGTCTCAGGCCTTGGATTCGCAATGTGTCAAGCCGGACTGCTCCTTATGACGGTACGTCTCTTCCGCATGGGAAAGCGTCGTACCGTTTCTGGTCCTAAGGCAAGCTTCATTCAAACTGGAAGCCAGGTGGTTCTCTTCTTATTCCTCGCAGCCTTTCAAGTAGTTGTAGACGTAGAATGGCTTATCTTAGAGCCGCCTTCTTTGAATGCAGATGAAGGGAAGCAAGATCTCAAGGCCAACCCTGATGGCACTTACCCACCAATTGAGCAGGATTGCGCTTATTCCACGTATGCGTTGCAGTGTTCGTTTATCTATGTGTACATACTGCTGATTCTCAATCTTGTAGTGGCTCTTGTAGCAAGGCGACGTATAGGTCACATGGTGTCCATGTCGCTTTATCAAATACATACCTTATTGTTCGCCAATATTGGTGAGTTGAACTACATTTCATTCAAATGTTAATGCAATATATTAATTTTATTTTAAAAAAGAGTAAGTAAGATATCTATAAACTTGAGCCAAATAAGTTAAGTAATGAGTTTCAAGATTTTAGTACGTGTTAAAACTTTGAATTTCCAATTTTGCACACATATCATGCTGAGAATGCGGTAATTCACTCCGTTTTCATATTGCAAACATGCGCTATCGCACACATGCCATGCACTGCATCGTTGTTTGGCTCTTCAACAATGTACTAAAGGTAATATGCTGACGCGATAATGCAATAAAATGCAGCACTGCTTGAAAAAAAGTCGATTTAAAAGCTTTCTTCAATTGTTTCATTAAAGGTTCCATCATCGTAATGATCATCTGGATTCTACTAGGATCCTTACTATCAAAAGATCTCCACCGGCCTTCAATCAGCATTCTCGCGGCCATAAATGGTTACATAGTGTTAGCAGCAGTGTTTGCTTACAGGGCAAAGATCCTATATACCAAGCGTGATCCATTCGCGGACGCCAGTGGTATAATGTCTGCAGAATATGCCATGAGCACCAAAATGGACGTACCAGGTAAAACTTCAGATGTCATTCTTTCTATATATTTACTAAAAAACAGTATTTGGAATAGCAATCGCATAAATCTGTGATTGAGCACTGCTCGATATTCCAAAAATATAGCTATAGTTTTTCTTAAGTCCATGTTTCATGTGAGAAATTCCTCATGAATGGGTAGGAACCACTGTGGTCGGAAGGGCCCATTCATTAAGAATTTTCTAACCTGTTACATCACACTTGGAGAGTATGTTGAATGAAAAAAGTCCATTCAAGAAGGACTAACACAGGTATAAACCTGGGTAAAGATCAACGAGGTCTAGCGATTACACAAGCTCTCTGTGAGCGATGTTAAAATTGAAATACCCGACACCCTATAGACCGTATTCAATATGACGTCAGCCACCAGACATGTTGGTGGACAAGATGCATACATTCCAGGACTACATAAAAGCTGTCAATCGATCCATGTTTAGCGATTGCACAGGGATCATTGACAGATGAATGTATTGTAGTACTGGAATGCGTCTATCTTGTCCACCAACATGGCTTGCTATAGACCAGTTAACATCCTACGTCACTTCTTTTGTTGCCTGCGAATCGTTATGGCCCATAGTATTAAAACTCTAACATATACAATTGCCCAGTGTGTAACAGTCAGGCCGACCTATTTCAAGATACCAGGCCCTAACATGTTTACAAACATTGCTGTTAACTGGTCTATTCAACACGGTCTATTGTTTGTTTCGAGTCCTTTCAAATTTAACAAAGTGGTCACAGGTTATTGCACTCGCTAACTCATAGGACGATCAGCAACGTAAGTGCATTGTCGAAATCGCAAAACTCAGAATGGGTAAAGTCTGTGGGCTGAAAATTTCTGATCCTAGGCGAAATTCTTGGCCACATGTGAAAAATGTGCTTCACCCATGATACTTAGCGGCTCGGTTCCAAGCCCGGGTTCCAAGATACACATTTGCATGCTCACATAATCATTGCATCTCAAAGGACACAAACCGCCTACTTGGCCTACAACAAAACATCCCAATACACACACGCAACGTCAATATTGTAATTGTCAGTGCCCTACATGGTACACTGCATACGAAAGGACTGTTTATCCAGTCTCTATAACATCCTTGATATTTACGCTACCAACGTGCTAAAAACAAAGTTCTGGTTTAATGCCCAATGAAATCTTCTCTTTTTCAGATTTGAAAACACTTCTCATATTTCTTTTGAGAACCCGGCTGTTGCAACCGAAGCGTCCGATTGGAGTAATGATAAAGAGTTGATGCAGTAGCGATCAATCCATGAACAAGAGACGAGGGGGAAAATGTCAGATTTTACATTCAGTGCTCAGTACAAATTACTCACTATGAGTTACAATATGCTCATCCACCAAGGACACAGTTCAGTGGGTTGTGCTTGTACATACATTGACATGAACTGACCTTGTGTGATCTGGGTATCATATATCATTAAAAATGCGTGCAGCTGGGAGGTGGCGGGATGTAAATATTCAGAAAGATGGCGGTGAACCTCGTAAATGAAAAAGTTGAAGCTCTTCTAAATAGGTCGGTCTTACCTGCACTATATCCTAGAGCATTACACACAGTACTTTGAAAGCATATACAGTACTTAGATTATATGCTTACATTTTTATATATGGTGTATTCACGTAACTGAAAAATGTGTATATTTTGATACGTATGTTTTAAGATTTTAAGTTTTCACATCATTAAAAATGATAAAAAGTTACTATATATCTTAATGATAGTTGTAGGTTGTAAATACATACACTTGGTGCTTTTCAGCTGTTCTTTCAAATTTAAAGAATAATTCATAGAGACGGATGCATTCCAATTTTTGTTTTAAACGTTTGAAGTGCAGCCTATCGATGATAACTCTATACACTTGTATATGTGAATAATAGTATGCAGATTATACAGATATTGAAATGCCTAAGAGTGTGATAGTATACAAATATTGACTGTTGGAGGGGCCCTGGTTGAAACAATAGGCCCAAGGTGATCTCGAAACCATACTATGCCCCGAGGCGTAAGCCGAGGGGCATAGTATGGTTTCGAGATCACCGAGGGCCTATAGTTTCAACCATGTCCCGAATAAAAAGCAGTCAATATTTGTTTTATATACCGAATATATAGATTCTTGTCATCTGATTGGTTAAAAGAACATTCTAAGCCAAGATTCTTTAAAGGGGCATTTCGTGATCCACAGCCTCGTCCCCCCGGAATGACCTAAAAGATGTTGAGATTTTGATCGCATTGAACCGTTAGCATTAGTAATCACGTGTGCCCAATCTTACGTCAATTCGGCGCATCTGTAAGAAATTTGCAATTTTGTATTTCTGTCAGTAAACGGACAGACTTACAGCCACAGTAGCCTATGGGACCTTGGGAAACGAGCAATTGCTGATAACACAAAAACCGCAGGATCCGGGATAGGCTCAGATTTGGAAAGAGGCGTTCTCAAGGATATCTCTTATGATAATGATATGAAAAAAGGAAGGTGCTTAAATAATCAGAAAATGCAGCTTTAACATAGGCCTAATAGGGGTGGCCATGGTTTAAGGAACAACAATTGTGGTTTGTAACTTACGATAGTTCTCCAGGATTCAACTTCTAAGTGTCCAATTAAACAATCAAAATTATTTATAAACAGCAAAACGCCAACAGTAACAAGGTAAATTCCAAAAGTTCCATTCCACTTCTTCAATTCAATGTAAACATTTTTTAAAAAAGTCCGCATTCTGTCTCGTAAGTTCTCTGCCACGATTGCAAAAGTACAGCGTTATATCAAGGAACACCTTGTCCGGTACGACCTTGTGGCGATCAGCAAATCAGTGACCTTGATTAGCCAGGTCTTCTTTCTTTTTTTTTAACTTTTTGGCGATATGGATTTGTGCTTTACAACGCCTTACTAAGCCTTACCTTGCTTTGTTTCAGGGGTTGCAGAGAAACATTTGAAAACTCCGTGAAGAATTAGAAAAATCTTCATGACCTGTGATATCAACTATTCATGTGTTGAGGAAGGTTGACGGTGGAGTCCAAAAAAAGGATCGCCATCATCGTTTTTTTGCTATACAAAGTGCCACTTTAGTCGCAGATACTTAGGCAAGTCTCGAACTCCGAAAATGCAACCTTTCCCGGCCGCAGATTGGTCGTCACGACTGTCAAATTACATTTCCTCGAAATATCTTCACGGCGTAGTATTTTACCTGCCGTTTGGTTATTAAGCACTATCAGCTGCGTTCTATGATTAATTTAAGACCTTCGTCTTCTACAAGCTCAAAGCGTGGCTGTGATTCTGCCATTTCGTTGCCCTTGTTAGGTGTTGTTTGTACCGGCTTCGGACCAGCACTGTGTGGTATAAATGTTGTGAAAACAAAAATTCCCTAAAAACGATCGTCTGCTTAACACACAGAAATGTGAACCCGGCGAGTTCGGCTGTAGTCATCTCTTTCACCAGGTTCAATATGTACACTCATTAATACGGATGGATAGTCAGTACGGCTAGTCTTCTATGCTGGGAAGAGGTTCCCCTTTTTGTCCCGGGCATAGTCATGATGAGATGCCCCGCTCTTCCCGGGCATAAGTTTCATTTTTGGTTCAATTCTTGAAGCTAGTTGAATTTATGACCTCACTTTTAACCAATCTGATGAAAGGAATCTATATATGGGTATATCTAAAATATATCATGGGTCGAGGTCCAATTTTGGACTTTGCGAGGTGAACTGGAAACAGTCAAAATGAGACGAATGATAGATCTTTACTATTGCACGAATAGGTGGCAATATTGCTTTATATCATGATCATGATGAATCACCTTGCCTTTTTCATGCCAGATGTGATATTTTACTCAAATCACTGCAATCATGATATAATACTAGATACCACGTTCTTTCTGTGAATCTTAAATTTTTTATAATGACTTCTTTGAGATGGAAATTTAGTTCTTATCATGTAACTTTATATTATACTTTTTACTACCAAGCGTTAATCAATCACTTTAAAGTGCATACATTGAGAATGACTGACAGCTGTGTGTACTGACATTACTTTCACGAGTGAAATAGAACAAAGTAGTTTTGAGAATATTGAAACTAAACTGAAGTTTACTCCATTCTACTCTTCTACAGAGTAAATTTAATTCCTTTTGAGATAGATGGCTACCAGAATAAAAGGAAGAGCGATTTATCACTCTTTCACAAAACGTGTGCAAAACATTGCCAAGTGATCTGATCTCTATTACAGACGCAACGTGTAATATGATAAGGATAAGGACCGAGCCAAGTGCATTCGACAGGATAATTGCACGCGACCGTATGGGTCAGTGCAGGCAGCTACGAACTTAGTATCTACAATCTGTGGTATCAGTCCTGACTTAAATTGTGTCGAAAAAATATTGGTTTCTCGTATAAAGTTGCTGAATAAGTACAAATTGTATTCAAACGGAACTAAGTTTTTATGTATTGTAAATCAAATTTTGTATTGTAAAATGTTTATTTGTTTTGTAATCATTTTTAAAATTGCTATCAAATTAAAAATTGTATTTTGTATTGCAATCAAGAGTATTATAAATCAATTTTACAGGTTTACCGAGAGATTTACATATCGGATGCCCCCCCCCCCCAAAAAAAACGGACTTTTACACTGATGTAATGCTCACCTTCAAAAGCTTTCAAACATACCCCATAAATAGTTGAGCTTAAAATGTGTTCTTCGGTCCAAAAACTCTGACTTTTCTAATTTAGTATTTGCGCCAATACAAAGTTCAGTCCGCTTTATATTAAAATATAAACAATTTGAATTTACCTTTGTTTTCACTTTTAAGGGATTTCTGTGGCCATATACCAAAGAAGAAACGTATTGAGAGTCTAAATTTATATAAACCACTGAATGTGTTCCAATATACAGGGTGTTCCAAAAAGTTGTGAAAGCAGATGAACTCCAAGTTCTCAAAAACTGCTTAAGCTGTGCATTTACTCTTTTGTAAAAATTGCAAATCCCATGACAATCCGCCCACGCAATCCAGAAATATAACGGATTGTTAAACGCTATCTGCTTTTCACCCATTCTACAATAGGATTTGCACAGTTAACATTAATTGCCCATTCCGCTGTCGGGTGAGCGATTTCCAGCACATTGAATGTACTGCTGTATTCGTGGCATACCATAAATATTAACAACAAAATGCATAATTATGATATTATTTTTTTTAGATTTTTAATGGAAAAGGGCATTAGAAACCATAAACACGCAGTGATTAAGCCTTCAGTCGCATTCTAAATAATAATTATTATGATCAGCATAAATCAAAACTTTGCCTTATGTCTATTTTGTTATCTCTACCTGTGCAGTTAGTTTTCATGATAAATAGCATTTTGATAAATATATAAACTTGTAAATTAAGCGGCACTCCTTTGTTCGAATATCATAGTCACATTTCTTTTTACAAGAAAGAAATTCAAAGAGATTAGTGACATGAAAGTCCTTTACGCGGCAGTAACCTGTTTTACGCAGTCCAAATGTGTAATAATAATAATAAACAATAATAATAATAAACAACATTTATAGAGCGCAAAATACCAAAGTTTCTAAGCGCTATACGATAACAAAACCAACAAGCCTTACACACAACAACAACATAAAACAAACAATAGAGCAATGGGAAATAGTCACTTGCGCAAGAGGGTTTTGATCATTGATTTGAATTGACCAACTGAAGCAGCAGAACGGATGGTGTAAGGGATATTGTTCCAGAGTTTGGGTGCAGCCACTGCAAAAGACCGGTCGCTATAAGAAGTAGTCTTGACAAGTGGTCCGGGTTTTAAGTAAGCTGTTGTGCTGAGCGAAGCGAGCGGTTAGTGGATAATGATATGAGTTTGCTGATGTAGGCAGGTGCATAACCATGAATGGCTTTGTAAGTGAGCAACCGGATTTTGAATGAAATTTTGTCCTCAATAGTCAACCAATGGAGATCATGAAGAATTGGAGAGATATGTTCATGATGCTTTGTACCTGTTAAGACGAGCTGCAAAATTTTGAATTCTCTGAAGTGAAGACAGTAGATTTTTTGGTAAACCATACAAAAGAGAGCTATTGCAGTCAAATATAGAGGAAGCAAAAGCATGAATTGAGGTGCTCAGTGGAATTGCTATCCACAGTATTGTGAATGCGGGCAATCTTATAAATACCAAAAGCTTTCCGACATATATACGCAACATGTCTTTTAGCTGCAGGTGTACAAGCAAATTGCCTAAGTCCTGGCTGATGTGAAGCAAAATTGTCAGAGCCTCCATTGCAGATGGATGGTTAAATGGAGCGTTATGAATTTATGTTTATGAAAATGAATGATTTCCCGTTTTTGAAGTCATTAAATGAGGAAGTATTCTTGAATGCCCAGGAGAGGAAATCAGCAAAAGCAGTGACAGCTTGAACTGGGGAGTTGATATCAAAGTCGATAAAGTTGAGTGTCATCAGCATCAATGATGTGTATGGATATTATGGTGAGCCTGATGAACATCGCGGGGTGATCAGTGGAGAGCTATAATGGTAAATCCAATGGCCTAAAGGAACCTTGGGGAACACCCAAGGAAGCGAAAGGGCCGAGATGGAATCACCATAAAATGGCCTGTTTGCGGACTATCGGAGATAAGAGATTACACCATTTAATCAGACCCTACACCTATGCCATCTCATTTGGAACTCTTTAAATAAACAAAGTGGATTTATAGTATCATAAGGCAGGGAGGAAATTATGCGAGTTAAAACAAGACACAAGCTTAATGGCCTTTGTCAAGCGCGCAGTAAAAAGTTCATTTGTGCCAACAGCAGCGACGTTCAGGAGAATGGAATGGCCTGTCGGCAGATTGGCTAACAGAGAATAAATTAGCTCTTGCCATGTACTCTTAATGGGATTAACAATCCTTTCAAGAACTTTCAAAATGAAAGGTAAAGGGGTACAGGTCTGTAGTTTTTTTAACTGTGGGTCAATGATCTGCTGTTTCAAATGGCGTGTAATGTGGGATTATTTGAATGGCAGTAGCACAGTACCCAGAGCAAGCGACAAAGTTTATCATTTTGGTGTATGGGGAGTAAGTAAGTAGTACACTGATGCGACAACATTTTAACAGCCGATATGGGCAATGGATAAGCTTGGGCAAGACGTGGATGGCACTTATCATTGCTAATTGACAAACCGTTTGCAGAAAAAAGCATGCTTTGAAATGATTCAGTTAAAGTTGATAGACAGAGGGAAGAGAAACACTTATGTTGTGAATTGCGCACATACCTCTTTGTTGATTTATCATGAAAGGATAAGCCAAATGCTTGGCAAGTTATTTGAGGAAGTATGGCTGGGAGAATACGAGAGATTACAAGAACACATTTGTTTACAACACAAACAGTTATTTATCATCCGAGGTTAGTAATTCTCAAACGATCGTAAATACAATTGACTGCTCAAGCATAGATCTAGCTTGCTTCTAAATTCTTCTTGCAATTTGCCTATCAATCTAACCCAGATTTAAGCATTTTACGTTCCAGTCTTACTTTTACGAGATTTTTACTCATGAAGTAGCTAAAACGGGGTAATCTTGGCCGTAACAGGGACTATCTTTGTGTCTTATAAGGGACAGCTGGTTCGAGAGAGCATGTGAAAAATATTTGTATTGACGCACGATCAGAAGATTTTCAGCGGGGTGCCAAGTACAATACAGGATTTATGATATACTGTTTGAAAAATGAAATCACTATCGGCCAAGTTTGCGATAGGAAGTGGACAGTTTTTGGGCGCGAAGTAATCTGACTATCAAACGACTGCAAAGTTCGGATCGGTATAAGACCTCGCAAAATGTAAGTCTTGAACAAGATTTTCCATTTTACGTGAGATAAGAAGATCATGTTGTGTCCGTCACCATGGGTGGACCTCAAACTCTGATGACGACAGCAAGAATCAAGCAGTTGGGTAAAAGGTAGCATTCGAATCAGCGATATCACGACATGCACATTTGAAATCTTCCACAAAAATAAGAGATCGTTTGAATGACAATCACATTTTTTCTTGACTTTCCGTCTTTGGGGGGGGGGGGGGGGGGGGGGAAAAGGGTTTATAAAAACACAATGGAAGCACATCAATTCATTGTTCTGACTAAGCTAAGAGGATGAATCGTAATTATTTAATAATTAATTCACTTACTTAAGCAATTGACTGTAAGATGTCGAAAATATCCATTTGCTTTCTTAAATATCTGGTTCAAGTTCAGGCATTACCCTCAACCAATGCACATTCAACAGGTAAACCCTTTATGAGATGTGTATTATCAGCTTAAAAATATTATGCTAAATTAGTAGATTGTTGTTCGTACAGCATTTATTAATAGTATAGTATATCACTTTCAGGTTCTGAGGTTACCATTAAGTCAATGCACAATGATCGAGCTACGAAAAACTATATTGATGTTCCCGATAATCACTAAACTCTGCATAATCCATTAGAATGGGTGAAAAACAGAATCTTTAATAATCTTCTATCTCATGGTTCGCGTGAGTGGCAGCCCGTGGCATTTGCAATGATAGAAAGAGGGTATAATAAATGTGCGCTATAAAGATGGATGCTCGTTTCGTGTTTATTTTTTACTTTTTTTAGAAATTGGAAGTTGATGCTGTGCACATATATCTGCTAAAAATGTCCTTTCTGATATCAATAGAATATCGCCAGCTTACATTACAACGAAACAGCAATAGCTGCGTCGTTGTTGAATGATCTGCTTTTGGCGCTAGACGAGGACAATGAAGCCCTTGGTTTTGATCTGTGATTATCCTATTCTGCCGCATTTGACCACCATCGCCCATTCCATCTTTTTCAAGCGTCAAGAAGTCTGTGACGCATGTGGGGGCACTGTGCTGTGCCCGGGGCAACTGTGTTACGATGCTTTAATTCAATCAGTTTCTAATCGCTTCCCAAGACTGTTGTTGTGGGAGCACTGCACGAAGGCTTTCAAGATATCATATCCCTTACTTTGCGGTACCCGGGATCGAAATGGACGATTTGATCATCCGGTCTTTGAGTGGACTTATTGTGACTACAGTGGATATTATGCACAGGTAGTATGCAGATGGGCAAACAAAACCGTATTCGACTGCAGTCATACCAAGAAATCTGAAGCTAATATAAATGGAAAAGTGATATCTTGATGGTAAGATCTTGGACCATCACCAATAGGCTTATGCTGATTCGAAGACGAGATTGTAACTTTCATTCTAGGCATCGCATGCCTCCCGTCTACCACCAATGTTATCGGTGATGCCAGAATTAACACTGCAGACTGCTAGTATTGGTGTTACACTGGATAGGACAAATGAAAGATCAATTAGGAATCATTGCAGCTTGCGTCTTGGAATTATAAGATGGACGCTCCGTAAGTATTTAGAATAACCTACCACAGAACGCTTGGTTCATGTTTTTGGTCAACTAGATTAGATGTACTACATACTATGTTGCGTGTTTCTTCCCTAGTCATATTGCACTTTACAACCGTGTACGACAATCAGCAGCGCGGATTGTCCTTGACAAACGATATGACCACATCGCCTTGTCTGAACAATATACACTGGTAAAAGGGAAACGAGGCATCCGTTCAAAAATATTACTCATTCTATCAAAGATACGAAATGGTATGGCTCCCCAATAGTCCACGAGGAACTCACTTGATTAGAACCCAATGTATTTCTCAACGCTAATCGCGTAAAGTCTTAGTGCGGTAACGAGTAAGACTAGTAATGGGAAACGGGGCTTTTGCCATTGCGGTCAGGTGAGATATTAGACATGCACAATGTTTCACTTAAAACTAGATAAGACCTTACCTATTTTTATCGAGTGAGTGAGGGTATTGATCAAACATCTGTCCCATGGAACTGCACCTGGAGTATCTACTCTATCCTTGAAGATCATGTGACGCAGTGTACATGGTCAAACCGGGCAGATCAACGTTATGACGAAAAAATTCGATAACTGTTAATTTGGAACAAAACTATTTTAATTAGACCAGGTCTAACATTTCAAAAGTGGTCTACTTTGTGCATACGGACCTAGATTCTGTATATGAACACCAACAAAGGACTCAAACTCATGGAAGTTTTGCACATCAAATCTACTCCCAACAATAATTACCGCAGGACAAGGGGTCTGAGTGGCAATTCCTCATGAATGGGTTGAAATTCACGCCTTTGACAATGAACTGAAAAGCCTAGTAGTTGGTATTGCTTTGATCAGTCTTGTTGTCTCCCATGTTCCTTGGTATCCCTAAACGTCCCTAGAGGAAAATCTGACAATCACCGCAAAAAAAAAAAACTGGGGAAGCGGTATTTTTGTTGTCAGTTAGGAGCAATTTCTCACTAAATCAAGGCAGGGTTTGCTCCGTGATTTTGAAGCGATTACGGGACGTTAGGGATATACGGTGCAACATTGCCCTGATAATGGAACTCGCTTGAGAGGCGAAAACTCGGACCTCCACCGTGATACGGATGATTAGTTTTGGTCATGTTTAACCAACCTAGAATTAGTCCAAATCAAACTTCCTAACACTGACTCCAGTGGGTATTGTTGAACCTCTCGACTAACCCGATTGTCTGAGGGTGATACGGCGATGTGCAGCCGATCAATCTGGTTTAACCTTTTTGACCTGAGGGTTTGATCCTTGTTAGTTCTATTTCTCGGGGAATCCTACCTACATTTACTCATCATCTATCCTTTTAGACTCAATCGATCACAGTGGAATTTCTTCAGGATATCTTTGTCGCATCATACATATAACAATGTACACTATCTATTATATGCCCTGTAAAATATCCTTTAAAGAAACAAGAAAATTTCTTTCAATTTATAAATAAAACATTAATTTTATTTCCGTTTGATCAAAAATGGTTAGGTCAGAGTTCGGAATGTCCAAAAAATACGGTAGACGTTTCATAGGTCCCAGGAATAGCAAATGATGTATTAACAACTTGATTTCCGTCATCGCTGTATGACGTTGTGTGGCATAGCGCTTGACGGAAATTATGAATGGCAATACCTTTTTGGGCATCCATGGGACTTCTATATGAAACGTCGATCCAAAATACACGAATCATAACATTCGCAAATAACATCATCGTTATCAGTACAATTCTCCCTTTATCTAGAAGTTGTTTCTGTTTTGGGGGGGGGGGGGGGCTTGAATTTCGTATGTGCAATGCGTTGACGATGACGCGTTTATAGGCCTACAGCGAGGAATTCACAATTCCGTGGGTATATTTTCCTCAGTTAAATCTCTTCTCTGGCTCAATCCCGACCAGCAGCTCAAGGTAGATCTAGTTTCCACTGCAAAAACTGTGGTGTTAAAAATTAACCCCACGGGGTCTTAAATTAACACCAGTCCCGGCTCAATAGGGGTTCAACACCGATTGGTGTTAAATGAACACTAAGGTTTGTGTTAAAATAAGATTAACAAAACTGACGACACTGCTGGTGTTATTTAACAATGTCATCCGGTTTTTATTTGACACTTTTGCTGGTGTCAATTCCACAGGTGAGTCAAAAGATTTACACTCGATTTCAAGAAAAAATATTAAAATTTACAAGTTTGAATGGTTTTATACAAGAAAACAATAGCCATTATATCTATTATCATTGTTAAAGAAATCTAAAGTTTACCTTTTTCGCATATTGGAGATTTGGTAATTGACGGAAAGCCGCCAAAAACCATAATTGACCACGGTTGTACAAATTCTTCACGTCCCAGCAGCAAAAGCCTTGAGTTACTGTCATCTAAATGCTTCTAACTTTTGTATTTCGTTCTAAATAACTCTTTCATAATCCTAGAAGCTGTATTGCTAATATTTCTAACAATAGTTAAATGACAGTAGCGTAACAGGGACAGGAGTGGAAGGGGAGCCCTGTCCCCTCCCATATGCATGGGCCTTACCATGGGGCTTAAGCTAGCGGTAAACATAAAGTGGGAAAAGGCAAGCAGAAAAGGAGTGAGCAAAGGGGGAAGGGAGAGAAAAGATTGAGATGCACAAGGGGAAAGGCAGATGGCGTTCAATGTCTGTATGTTCCAAATATTGATTCCACAAAGTAACGCCCTCCCCCATCAGGTTATGAAGGAGCCGCGGAAAAAGGTGGGCAACCCGGCCTGTATTGCAACAGATTCCTAAAGATATGCATTCAGTTCGGTGAAATGTATATGTGAACCATTTCGAACATTTATTGAAGTATGCCTTCAAATTTGGTTTTAAAGATTCCATGTTGTTATTGTTTCAGATAAGAAATAGTTTGACCTTTTCTTGCGAAGTTTTCACAAAGGTATCAAAGCAGCAACAGAATGTCATAATGTACTTGTGAACTCATCAAAGTCCCTTGGGCCAATTCCACAACAGTGATTCCGTGGACAGTGAAAAATGGGTACCTATCTTTAAGTTAGAATAACTCCGCAATGCAAAGTTCAAAAAATCAAAATTCGCAAATTTCTCTAATAGTGAAATGATCTGTTTTTATATTGCATAATCGTTATCTTTGGTAGATTTTTTCTGCTGTAGAAAAATTCAACAACAAACGAGTGTAATCTTTTTGACTCACCCTGTATGCTTGACAACATTAGGTTTGATTTGCCATCTCTTCCATCACCACAGTGTTAATTTGATTCTACTGGTGTTAAATCTACCCACTGCTCTGGTTGCAATAGAGGTCCACACTGCGGTCGGATGTTTAATATAACACTAGGATGGTTAAAGACAGTTGTGTAACATCCTACATCAAACTAGGGGTGGTTATTGTTGCTTTTGTTTGTTTTCCATCTCAAATATATATACTTTTCTACGAGAGTCCACCAAACTTTGAAAGTGTCGTCTTAAGCTAATTTAGATATTGTTTTGACACCATAGCAAGTGTTAATCGGCTTAATTAACACCGCCAATTAACACCGCCAAGCTTTTACTTGTTACTTACAACATGCACAATCCTTAGGAATCACTGATATGATGAGTGCCCTTATTTCAGGGAAAAATGTTTGCCGATACCCCTAACGATTTCTAGAAAATCCCTGCCAACCCCCCCGCCCACGACTCAAATTTTTCTATGCAAATTAGCACAACATAACCAAATCTGCCGACCAACCATGATTTTTATTTATAACTTATTTTTTTTTTTTTTACCAACACAAAAGACGAAAAACATAAAACAATCTAGGCAACAAAGAACTATAACAATTAAAATAAAAGAACTTTGCTATTTCATTCAAACAGCTTTAAATAGTAGCAAATGTTTTATTCATTTAGATTAAACAGTAAAGTTTATC
The DNA here is from genome assembly GCA_023653785.1 of Ophioderma brevispina. Classification (NCBI taxonomy): domain Eukaryota; kingdom Metazoa; phylum Echinodermata; class Ophiuroidea; order Amphilepidida; family Ophiodermatidae; genus Ophioderma; species Ophioderma brevispina. The sequence goes on from JAMKCH010016373.1 coordinate 27,126, forward strand.
TAGAAAAAAGGGAAATCCATAAGCCTAGTCTCGTTCTACCCTCCTATCCGTGGTCAATAGCCATTTCGGGCGACGTTTATTGACTATGATCGTGACAAAGCCATTTCGGGCGACGTTTTTGACACGATAATCGTGTCAATCCCATTCCGGGTGACGTTATGACACGATGATCATGTGGTTGACATATGGTAATCTGGAGAATATTCTAAGTCAAAAATGGTGTCTGAGCTGGCAGCCCTCATGGGAGACCAAAATGACTGGAAATCCCGGTGCCAAGCTATTATCAAACCACTGCAGCTGTGCTTCCCTCAATGATTATGATTGTTTGACTGAGGTCGAAATGATGATGAAGTTAAATTTTATGCACATGCTCCTGACGCATATGGTAAATATGGTCCTGGAGCAGTATTTTGATTTAGAATGTTTTCTCCACTGCTTCGGAATATTATCGTATGCTCAGACCTGACCATTTTTGTATTCAAATATGCCTCCAGGAGCATATCAAAATATGCTCCCTTTTTATTATCTCCAGGACCCTATGGCAAATGTGGTCCTGGACATATTGAACATATTTTTCCATATTATTTAATTCTCAAGACCATATGGTCCTGGACCATATGGTCCTGGAGCATAATTTCGGGCCAAAATCTCATAGAGCACACCTCACATAACCTATCGGCTCCCATACCAAACTATCACTTCAGTCACAACCGATTATCGTGTCAATAGCCATTTCGGGCTACGGTGTCTTGACCGTCATCGTGTCAATAGACACTCCATAAAAAAAAAATCCCACCCATTTGGTTTTCGCTTATTAAGCTGGGTTTTCAAACGCACAATTGTGCTTTCAGCATTTTCTGGGAAGCTCTTATTTAGAAAATACACTCTTTTTCTTAATATTGGTCACGTGCCGATCTAGAGAAAATACCAGTTTTAAGCGTGAATTCTTGGACACTGATTATATCCCCTTGTCTGTGAAGATCCCGGGTGAAGATGGCACCACGCGGGAAATTGCCTCAATTCTACCTGCAATCATGAAATTGCATCACTTTCCTTATATGCATTTTCAGACTTTCCAGTACCATCAAAAGTAGTTCACCGAGTTTTTTTTTTTAATCTTATGCATGACAGCCAGGCTAGGTTGTGGTGTCTAACCTAACTGTGTTTATTGGCGAAAAACTAAGTTTTATCGGAAACCCTAGTTTATCAAAAAAAACCTGTTTATCTACTGCTAAACGAGTTTTTTTTAACTGAAACCTCAAGTTTTGAGGAAAAATTAGAGGGCCTAATTATCAACTGATAAACTACTCATTAATTCAATAAAATACGTTCTTCAACGATAAACTCAGTTTTTCGAAAAAACATGTTTACTTTATCACTGAAAAACTTATCAGAATAAACTGATTATGGACTGATAAACTTAGTTTTTCGTGATAAACTGTATTTATCCGCCGAAAACTTTTTTACCTCGCTCCCGAACACCTAAGTCGAAATCCAGGAAAACTTTGTCATGTTAGTCTTTGTCAGACGCCTCAACCATATCGCCGAGGCGCGTATCGAAGGCGAAGCGAGCGAGGCGTCTTTCAAGTTTCGCAAATTGGGATAGTTCTGTGCCGCGGTATGTGTCATCAAAGTATATATATTCCGTTATCGAAGGGAGATTTTTCTGCTACTATTATAGTGTTTGTCATAATCCTTGGACATGACATACGCGAGCGCGTATCTCTCTTTGCGTTAACAGCGCTTACATGCAAGCGGACCAACAGTGCGTCGTATTGGCGGGAATGCGGGCGTACAAGTTACATTTCGCAAGTGATTTTGACAATACTATAATTGATTGCTCGTGCCAAGATTATCTTTCAGCTGAAGCCCTTTACAAGAACAAATACCACTACCCGACAGTAACCACAAAACAATTCCGCCTACAATAGTACCACATTTGTTTGACTCGCAAATTCATTCATCGGCGCCTTAAGTCTGTACTGTACGGTCCAAACACAGTTCCCAGGAAAGTTAAGAAGATTTAATCCCAGAAAAATAAAGAAAAACAAAGCACACCAAATAAATACGGAAAAGGCATGTCGCAAAGCTTCCCCCGTGAAGGGGCTCATACCACATTCGTGGCACAGCAGGGGCTGGTGCACAGGGACTTTAGGAAATAAAAATAATCGCCCCGTCCTTGATGAAAAGCTCTGAAAAACTTTGAATCAACTGGGTACGCTAGTTTTTCAAGTGAAAAACTATCACCAATAAACTCGCCTTTAACGCGAAAACTATTTGATTAGATCATTTTCAATTTGCAAGTTTTTTAACTTAAACAAAAAAACAAAAAAACCGAAAATTAAAAAAAAAAAAAAAAAGTGTTTTCCCAAGACGTTGTTTATTTACTTATAAACTTGGACTTATCAACTTGAAAAACAAAGGTTCCTTTAATGTAAACAAAAAAATAAAAAACTTAAAGGTGCAACGAGAGATTTCACAAATCAGGTGTCCATAAAAAAAATCGAAAAGTAATGATTTTGCCCTGATGTAAAGCTTTCCATCAAAACTAATCCCATCTGAAAGGATTAAGTGAGAAATGTTCTTTGGTACAAATATTGTGCAATCTCTAATTTCGTATAGGAGGCAAAATACGAAATTAAGCCTAAGTTTTACATGAATATACGCAATAAAATCACCTGTTTTCCTCTTTTATGACATGTCTCGTAGCATAATACAGTAAGAAATCTATGGAGTGTCTAATTTATATGAAATTTTATTATGACACAATATTTTGGGTGGCTACAAAATCTCTAGTTGCTTTGGAAAAAAACCCACTTATCAGATCAGTCCATTTCGAAAAAACTAAATTTAGTTTAATATGCGCAGATATTTATCAAATGAAAAACCGAGTCTTTTTTTTTTTAGAAAAAAAATGCCACGGTGTCAATCAACTTGAAAAAATGTTGTATGTTTTTTTCTCTCTATTTAAAAAGTGAAAAAACGGCATTATCGTTGTATCTTGTGTAAACCTGAGTTGATCGAAGTATGGATTAGGGCCTTGTGTGTCGTCGTGTGACAATCCACTGTTGCATAATTGATAGTAAATGATGGGGTAATTGATTGAATACAGTGTTTTATTTTACCTGCGTTTACTGCGTTCTTCCTTGTGAATATTTTTATAAAGTGTGGACCCCCAAAATCCTGTGATATAGGAATAAAATAGAGCGGGGGGAAAATATTTTCTTAATCTATAACTGAACATATTTCTCAGTAATATTGATTGGGGGAGGGGGTGGGGATTTTGGGAAATTCTAGAAACGTTTTTTTTGCCGTGCTATTGAAGGTCAAAGGTCGTAGTTAGAGTCCCAACAGATGATCTTGTGGGCACGATCTGTAGAGTGTAGGATCTGATATCAATTTACATTGAATTCCAAGGTTAATTTAGATCTTTGCATACTTAGATGATATTTTATGGTAATTAGGTTGATTACAGTAGGAACCCCAGGGGGTAGTAGATGGTCTATGAATTCTGATCTGGAATTTCTGCCTGAACGTTTGCATTTGGGCGTAAAATAGAGAGGTCCATAACAAAAACGTCATTCAGATTAAGAATGACGTCTGATTTGCGCTTATATTTAGGGTTGCATTGCGAACTGCACCACCATGGACAAACGTCATGACCGTGTTCAACATGAGCTTTTTGAGGCTGCCCGCATTCATAAGGTGGTGGCAACAGTTTCGCTGAGAATACCTTATTGTTTTCATTCATCTTTTAACAGTTGGACATGATCGTATATCAGCTAACGAAAGGTTTATGCCGCTGTAAATGGACTTGGTTCAACAATAAGCAAAGCCAAATTTAAATCATCTGACATCGTCAAGATTTTCAAAACTGACCCTCAAAAAGGACTCTGTAGCATAATACAGATCAAGAATCAACACATTGTTTTATCCAAACGGCAAAAAAAGTACTAATTGGATGAATTTTCAACATAGAATTTATTTTCTCCCTAAAACTGTCATGAGCGAGTGGTTGCTAGTTTCGGAGTTTGGCGGGTCCCAAAGGTCGGACACGCGTTCATTGTTGGTCAACAAAACAACATGTGGATTCTTGTTAGGTAGTATTGTTAAGATCTGTTTGAGGTAAGTTGAAAAAATCTTGACGCATTGTCAGGTGACTTTAAATTTGGCATTTACTTATTTTGATACCAAATCCATGTACAGCGGCATATAAAACTTTACGTTAGCTGATATACGATTATGTCCAAATGTTAAAGATGAATGAAGAAACGACAAAAAGGTTATGTCCGAAGAACTAGTGGCACAGTACTAAATTCAAGTTTCTGCTAGCTAGCATAGAACGATTCATGTTCTTGCCAAAAAATCCTGTCGTTGGGTTCCACGATCATATATAGGATTATTACTATTTTATAGTTGAGCACCAAGTTTAATCTTTAAGCATCAATGTAAATAGCTCCCGTAAGTGTTTTTGGATCAAAATCATCTATTTATGCAGCTTATTATGCCTCAAAAAAAGTAATTTTACCTGCATTTTGGTCCACTTTCAGTAGAAATTGGCATTGATGCTAGCAGCCGCTGTCGAGAGTGTCTCTTACCGAGTTCGACGCTCCCTCCTTTATTGATTATGGGCTGCGATGGGCAAATGGAGCATCAAATCACAATTCGTATGCAGCGCGTATCCCGCTTATTGTACTGCGATCCTTGACAATCAACCACGAGTGTTTCACGCAGTCCCATTACGCGGGCATTACCCTCGCGCGACAAAACAAAACTTTGTTCTTCCGCTATTTCGATAGTTGAACTACTCCCCTGTAGAGTTTTTCGGACGTTTATCCAATCAGAGACCGCGATGGAAAATCAACCAATGAGCACTCACTTTTCTCGGAAGTTTGGTTCCATGATTCTCACCGTATTCTGCTTTTGACATCCTGGTCATGGATTTTGTTCGTGATGTGTGACTCAGCGGTCGTGCGAATAGCTAGAGGCGGTTCTTCTCTGTCATTACTTTCGTACGAATATGAACAAGTTCTTCTCCACACCGACGGTCGTGCGAATATCCTTTGCCTGAAAATAGTGACAGCCCTGAAAGGCTGAAGATGTCATATTGATATTTTTTGCATGGATATGGTTGTAAATAGTGCTCGAGCACACCGTAGCCCTGGCAAAGCCGGCGTCCCCAATATGAGTGTCCATTCAGAGAAACCTCGGACTAGGTTTGTAAGCTGTTATATACATTAGGCCTCCTCACCTGAAAATGAGTAAGACTACAACAGCACCTTAAGGGGTAAATAGATCGATAATAACATCCGACTCGCTGTGATGATTTAGACGACATAAATGGCGTTTAAAACATAAAACAGCATGCCGGAGTCGAATCCCCTACAGCATGCACCCTGTTTGACCTGGCTGGCACCTACAAACGCATGTGGGAAATTTCGCCAAACATAGATTATGATAATTAGGCCCATATTCAATAGGGGCTTATCATTAGGCCAAGGGAATGAAAGTTTTAGATTTGTGTCTGCTGCCTGCATGCTCCAAACCTCCCGGCCGAAAATCTTCATTATTTAAAAAAAAATCATTATTTGTCATAAAATGGCTTCTTGCATCATCATCAAAAATCCAAGTTTCACAGTCAACCCCCCCCTCAAACGGGCTGTAAAAGTGTATGTATACACAATAACAACATTGTCTATCTCCACCTGTAGCCATCAGATCCCTGGCCCGATCTAGATGACACTTACACCACTGGACGCTAGTATCTACTGCTCTTGCAACTTGACAGACCGGTCCGTAGGCCACAAAGTCATACTTGTGCTTCATATTTTCATGCTCCTTATTCTTCCCCGACCGTGGAAACTCTCTTAATCAATCACCAGGGATTCGCAAGTTTTAACTTGCAGTTTTTTGGTGGGCCGCCAGCTATAGCGGGCAGGACCACTTAGCCATCCGTTGTGCGTGTGTATTTGAATTGGTGTTTTGTATGGATTGTGTGTCAAAAATTGTTAGTTTTTTCATGGGGCGGGCCACAGCTTATATTCTTTGAATATAGGCGAGTGGCGAAAGCCGAAACCGTCGAAATTCTAGTTTCATTTTGTTCTTATGATTTTCATTTTTTTTACCATAGGCCACCTTGTTCAAGGCAAAATGTGCCTTCGTATCTTAACGTGATGATGAATTTCAGCCTGGGACTCATTTTGTGTCTTATCCCATCATAACATTATCTGCTGTAAATCTAGCATTTTCCCAAATATTTTTCTTGCACCTCCCAGTTTTCCATTGTTTTACAATCAGGGTACCTCTTGCTGAACACTACAATGTGACCCATAAAAACATGTCTATACTTTTTCATAAATGATACTTTTGCCAACGTAAAGACCACCAAAAGCACTACGCTACAGCTTCAAGAACCATTTGAAATTTGCTGACTACAAAATATGCACATATGTGTAAATTGCTTAAAATCAACTGTCTCATTTGCTGTAGGTTAATATTTGAGTAGATTCAGCCACTGTTCTAAGAACATTTTGGGAATAAAAATTCAACATTCAGGAATAACATTTTAAGCAAGAGTATAACCCGTAACGCGGCCGAATGCAATAGGCAAAGAAACAAAAAAAAACAACGTTGTACCGGCTCGAAAGTTTCTCGTTGTCATCTACGTCCGTCAACAAACTATTTTTTGTCGCGCAAATGACGCTCATTGGCCCTCTGTGCATCTGGGCTCTTACCAGGAAAATGACGCGCTTTCCTCGTTTCATTTGGGCCGTGTTTACTGAAATGACGCTATTTTCCTCGTTGCATTTGGGCCGTCTTTACGGAAAATATGCAATGTTCCTCGTTGCATTTGGCGTCATCCCGAGAAATGATGCGATTCTTTTGAATGCATTTTGGACGGTTTTCCCGCAGAAGGCGGCAATGCTTTTCCTCGCGTGTGACACTGTGTACAAATGCCCAATAGACAATTTCGATTTCGATGGTGATAGCGCCACCAGTTTCGATAAGCTAATTTTTTGTCTCGCCTGAACTTTGTTTCGGTCAGAGACTTATTAATCCCTTGTTCTGTCTGTCCTGTCTGTCTGTCTGTCTGTCTGTCTGTCTGTCTGTCTGTCCGTCCGTATGTCCGAATGTCCGTCCGTCCGTCGTCTGTTCTGTGTCATGCTGTCTGTCTGTCTGTATCTGTATTCTGTCTGTCTGTCGGGCTTGTGTACGATTTATCGGAGTTCCGTAAGGTCTATGATGATGTAACTTGGTGGAAAGAGGCGGGTCTACGAGTTCTCGACCTGATTAATTTTGGGTGCGTAAATATGCCAAATTAGTATCTATTTGCATAATTACCGAAATTTTCCCGCAAGGCGTGGTACAAGTTTGCTGGAGTTCCGTAGGCGTATGATGATGTACTTGGTGGTTGGAGCGGCTGAGAAGTTCCCGAACTGATTAGATTTCGGGCGTAATTTCGTGCAATTAAGTAATGCAAATGAGCTAATTAATATGCAAAAAACAGCGTAATTGGCTATATTTTGAAACGGTACATTGGATACCAAAATTCCTTCACTTCATGAGACTACTATGGGTGCGCCTCTTTTTTTGGCAATTTGAACGTGTGTGGTACATGCAGCTTAGGTATGCATCGCAATTAAAATATGCGTAATTATGTATCTCTGAAACCGTACATCGTATAGGCAAATTCTTCGCTGCATGAAAGTCCATCATGGCCATGCATCTTTTGGGTAATCATAATTTGGGTCCAAGTGCATGTGGGCCGATTACAGGGGCATTTTTTGATACATTGCTCTAATTAAAATGCCTAATTGCTGTATCACTGAAATTGTACATTGGATACAAAATTCCTCGCTACATGAGACTTCTATGCCGTACATCTGTTGTATAACACAATTGCGGTCAAATGCAATGTGGATCACTTAAGGGGCATTGTTGATGCAAATTGATCTAATTAATATGCGTAATTGCTGTATCGCTTAAAGACACTATCAGTGATTTAAAAAATTTGAAATTTGCAGGAATGCCTTCAAAGTGAAGGATAAGTCTGTTCAATTCTAGTTACCTTTCCAACTGAAGAGATTTGACAGAAAAGGGGAAGAAAACGACAGGTGTTTCCAAGATAACAATTCCCATTCAATTACGTGTTTGTAGTAGTGTCCGAACGGCCAGTTATGACTTAAATTTCCAATTCTGTCCTTATTAGGTTACTCCGTTGTCTTTCATTTGCAGGGTATGTTAGGATACCTGTACTTGGTACATACCTGCCACCAATCTGATCTTTTTTTATTTTTTTCAGTTTTCTGATTAGCAAATCATGATAGTGGTCTTAAATGGTACATTGGATATGCAAAATTCCTTCGGCTACATGAGACACTATATGGTAACTCTATTTTGTGTGAATCAATAATTTTTGTGTTCAAAATTGCATGTCGGCCACTTAAGGGGCATTCTTGATATGTTCAAATTGCAACTAATGCTAAATGCTTGGTCCATTTCAACCAATTTCTCAGTTGTCCAATGGTCAGTGTGAAATACTGCACCTTCAAAAAGAATTTGATTCAGGAAGTTTGGTTTACCATTTTTTTACAATTATTAGTTAGCATTTGTTGATTTGGCTTTAATGGCTGGTGTGATTTTGTGGTGTACAAACACAGGGTAACAAAACAGAAGACTTTCACAAAAGGTGGGAGTAACACACCACAACAAAATGTATAACACTCAATATAGCTAGATCAGTTGGCCCATGTTTTCATTGAAAGGATTTTTCTAGTTCTATCCTTCTTTTGGGTTGCCCGCCTGTTTACCATTCTTGGAAAAAGTGAAAATAGACCAAACTTGTGTCATTCACACCGCTTTCTGGACCCCGTAGGCGACTGAAATTTAAAATGTGGTCACATTATTTTTTCAAAATAGTGTTGCCAAATTGAATCAATTTTCATATTTTTTACTAACTTTAGTGAATTTTAAGGGTTTTTTTGCATGACTTTTCATGATTAATATCTCCTACAATGGAAAATGTTTTGACCCCTGGGGTTTTGTCAAATTAAAGAGCAGGAATAAAGAATACAATAACTGCAAACCCGGGGGAGCTACTCCTAACCATCCTGGTTATGATTATGTGGGGGACATTTCAAGATTCTAAATCCCCAACGGAAGATGTTTTGACCTCATGGTGGATCAATGAAGATTGAGAAAGTATAGAATACTATAAAATGCAAACTCGGGGGTGCTACTCCTAAACGTCTCCTACTTGTGCTCATGGGGTGGGTGGACTTTTCAAGATTATTCTCCACAACGGAAAATGTGTTGACCCCTAGGGTGGTGTCAATGAAAGAGTGAGGGTATAGAATACTATCAAAATGCAAACCCGGGGGTGCTACTCCTAAACATCTTAGTTATGCCTCTTGTTGAAGGACTTCTCATGATTAATAATCTCCACAATGGAAAATGTTGTGACCCCTGGGGTAGTGTCAACTGACAGAAGCATGAATAAAGAATACTAGAAATGCAAAACCAGGGTGCTACTTCCTAAAACTCTCTGACTTATGCTCGTGGAGGAGGGAATTTCACTTGCAATTAATATCTCCACAATGGAAAATGTTGTGACCCCTAGGGTGGTTGGTGTCAAATGAAGATAGTGGGAAGTAAAACTAGTTAAGGATTGGAGTTTTATCTGCTTGCCAACTTTTTGGGACAGCCTGGACTCGCACATTTGCACTTCGGGTGTTCTGCTTTTTGTCTTACAATTCAGCGCGAAATCAGGCCGGACTTGTGGTTCGAGAACCGCGCTTGTTTTAATTATGCGCATAAACGCCATGTCATACGTCAAACCGTAGCAAGGACTTAGCATAATAACGCCACGCACGACTATGATGTAGCGTAATAGCGCCACTCACGACTGGCGAACTAAAGCTACAAATTTCATGTTTTTTTTTTTTTTAATTTTTTAGTGTTATTTAGTTTTTATTTACCCTGTTTTTTATTGCATTAGCACGCGATGTTCCTCTTGCATCTGGACGTCTTTTGCCGGTAATGGCGTCGATGTTTTTCGTTGCATCGGGGCCGTCTTTCGGGAAAATGATGCGATGTTTTTTCGTTGCATCTGGGCCGTCTTCCGGAAAAATGACGCGATGTTTTTCGTTGCATCTGGGCCCTTTATTGACTTTACGCTACTTATTCTGTGCCGGGAAAAACGGCCGTTATGCATGAAACGCAAACATTTGGCTTCTCGTTTGCTCTGGGCCGTTAAAATAAATAGAATTGCCTTCGTTGCATTTGGCCGTTGGTCGGCCAAACGACCCGGGCCGGGTTAGGGTTACTATCCAGAAATCTTAAAGAATGTGACCATTTGGCAACATGTGGTGTCCAATTGAAATTTATGACAAAGGTCCTCCATATTCCACTAAAGGCTTAAAACTAATTGGGGACGATTGATTGTGATATTTTGCTTTTAAACACTCTAGTTAATGTTCTTCAACATTTGTATAAACACTTGGTGGCTACCCATTAAGGTTTCCTGTATGACATGATCAATTTAGCATCAGTGTTTCCGTCAAAATCTTCCATTCCGAAAACATGAAGTTTGACTAACCATAAAATATGTTACTGAAAGGAACCTTCAAATCTCCAAATTTTTGTAAAAAAAATAAAAAAAATTATCTTATTACAAAAATATTAATACTGAAACTAATCAAAGCACTTATGTTTTTCACCCCAATGTGAAATGAATGGAGTGGTTCTGTTCAAAATCTTGTTCCTCTCCAAAAATGTAATTTCATAATCATAAAAATTGTTTCACGAAGACATGACGCCTCAAAATTTTGGAATTATACTTCTCAACTTGCATACAATGTAAACATCATATTGCAATAATCGTAAGAACGTCATTTTTTCACCCCAATGAGACAGTCGAGTACCCTGATTGTAAATATCACATTATGCACTTTTCTCAGGAGGCAGATCAACAAATGTAGCACACATGGCTAGCAACAACCAGCTACATCAAGTGGTGGAAATTCCAGATCAGCCAAAGCAAGACCACTCTAATTTCAAAAGACTACAGAACTCTTCTGCAGGAAGGATGACAAGACACCACTGCTCTATCAAGACCAACACAACAGGATCATCTCAAATCCAAGAATGCCATCTGGATAAGGAACAATTGGGCAGAGAAAAAGCCACATGCTAACGGAACCAATGACAATAATAACACTACATCAAGAACTAAGAAACCAAGGAGTGCTGGTGGAATGAAGAGTAGAATGTGGCTAATGGAGCAAATGCCACAGAAAAATGCAAGACTAGTGCAGAGAAATCAAATAGGTAATGAAAAAATCTTAGAACTTATGTTTGAGTATCTTTGTACTTAAAAAAGAAAGGCACTATCCATTATTTGGCTAATACTTACGGGAATTTGCTGACTTATTCTTCAACTTTTAAGCTATTCCTACAAAATTTCAAATATTAATTAGGACTTTTTGAGTGAAATCACTGATCTAGTGGCTTTAAAGAAATACATGTATACCTTAATTAGAACAATTATAGGAAATAATAACCACACTAATGCCAACCTTCGGACCTTCGCCTGTTTTGCTTGACTTATTTCATTTTACAAAATTTGTAATCAAGAGAACTAGTCACACTCTTACCCAAATTTTGATACCCCTAGCAGGACAAAAAGAGCTTGGGCATATCCTGACTTCTTGGTGGTGTTTAATATGATTGCTTATCTTGGGGGTGCTTTATGGGAATGCGCCTCTGGGGTTCGTGCCAAAACATGCAATCAGCCTATTTTTGGCTATTAGAGGTCCTTTCCTTCCATCCACCCCCCCCCTCACAAGCAAGGTCTGGATATACTGGTGAAAACTGACTGGGCAATATTCTCTCCATTTTTTTAATTCGGGCAATGGTCAGGTTCTTTTGAGACAGACTCTAAAAGGCAAGGAGTTGCCAGTGACAATGATGGTCTCTCAAGTCCAGACCTCCAGTTGGACCATGATGGTGGTTTGGATGAGGAACAATACATAAGATTCAGAATTGATGTACCGGATGATAGGAGTCATACATCAGGGTCCAAATAGGGGTCAGATAAAGCTGTACTAATATGCCCTGAAACTAATGGTAAGTATTTATTGGAGAGTTTGTGAGAATTATTTTTTTTGTGGCAATTGAGAGATTTTGTGTCGTGATAACTACTCATCATTCTGCCAAAACACTTAAATACAGTTTTCCCAAACACAGAAGAATCATGGTCAGTGTAGCACATGCCTGCCGCATGCAATCAGCATCACATATGCAGCTCATTTAGATGATGTTTTAAATGTGTCTACGAATTTATCTGCCTGCATTGCTCATACATACTGAGTGGTTCCACTCTGGCCACAATTAATTTGTGGGAACTGTATATGTTTGAAATGGAACATTTTAAAAAAAAATTTGGTGTGGGTTTTTTTGTATATTTGTGTTTTTGTGTTTTTTAAGTTTTTGAGTTTTATTGATTTTTTAGTTTTTTTCTTTTTTATAATTTATACATAATTGCTGAGTGAGTGTACTTGTAGTAATGTCTTGAAAAGTAAAATAAATACAAATATTAGTGAAAATTGGCATGTTTCTTGAATTGTACCAAAAAGATCATATTTGGTAAGGTTGTAAGATAGCTGGACTGAAATTTGGTAAATTTTGTCTTATTCTTGACAAGTTGAAGTCCTAATTGAAACCTTCATTTTGTTAAATAAGATCAAAGGTCCCACAGGAGTCAACTATATGAAGTCCAATTGCTTTTTTGATCACAGAATTGGTGGGGCATGATTATGTACTGTGTAATTGTCCCCGGCCAGAACGAATTTCGGGAGGGGACTATAAAATGGGGGCTTGTCCCGTATGTAATGTTCCGTGATAAAAATGTTAACCCTGGAACATTTGGGCATAATCTTTTTGTTCTGGATGAGCTAGAGTCGCCAAACTTGGGTATATTGTAGGTGTGGGAAACCCCCCTATTAGCCATGTAATTCATACCCCCAGGGTCATCCCCATCTCCTGGGCCTGTCAGGGGGTGGGGGAAAAGGAAAAAGGTCCCACATTACACAGTCCGTATGTATGTCTGTCTGTGGATAACATGTTAACCCTGGAACATTTGGGCATATCTTTTTTTTCTGGATGGCTAAGTAGCCAAACTTGGGTATATTGTAGGTGGGGAAAACCCTCCTATTAACCATGTAATTCCATACCCACCCAGGGTCATCCCCTGGGTCTGTCAGGGGTGGGGGAAAAGAAAAAGGTCCACATTACACAGAAATGTTCAACATTTGTGACCATATTGTTTACGATTTATCTGGAGTTCCGTGAGGGTTACGATGATGTAAACTTGGTGGAAAGAAGTGGGTTGATGAATTCTCGACATTGTTAGATTTTGGGTGTAAAATATGCTAATTACGTATCAAAATTTGTCATAATTTAGGAAATTTTCCCGCAAGGCTTGTGTACAAGTTTTTCGGGAGTTCCGTAAGGCATATAATGATGTAAACTTGGGGTGGAAGGAAGTGGGAGTTGTCGACCTTATTAGATTTTTGGGCGTCTTTTTCCGTGCAAATACTATGCAAACTGAGCGAATTGATATGCAAATATCACGCAATGCTAGGTGGAGGGGGCAAAGTATAAAACCACAGAAAAGTATAACATATGCTATTACCCATGTTTTTCATTCTTAAAGGTTATTCTTTGATAGTTTTGGTTGTTACATGTGGTTTCAGTCTTTGGGTTGCCATCCCCCTGTTACAATTTCTTGGAAAATGTGAAAATACAGTGTTTCGCCCCTTTCTAGACCTCGTTTGGGTCCCCAAATTTAAAATGTGGTCGACATGATTTTTTTCAAAATAGTGTTGCCAAATTGAATAAATTATCATATTTTCACTAAATTTAGTGAATTTTTCATTCAAAATATGAACATATCAAAAAAAATTTTTTTTCGAGCTAGTGGTGGCCAAAATTAAGAGTGGCCCTGTGCATTTAGTCGTTACTTAGTGATCGCGATATTCGGCGTGGACATATTATACGCTCGCGTAAATACGAGTTCGCCTTGTTAGCTGATTTGCCGTGTTGGAAACTTAAGGTTATATCAAAAACGTTCTATGGACTTGCACGACCCATAATTAGATGTGGCCATTTGGTTTTTCGGTTTTTGTGTTGTCATCATTTTCCTTTTTTTGGTTTTTAATTTAATTTTTCTTTTTTCCTTTACTGTATTATCTGTAATAAACGCCCCTTACGATTTTTGAATAAAATATGAGCGAAGCAAGTACAAAAATTATGATTTTGGGGTTATTTGGGTACACGTGGGAGAAAAGAACCAACCCCACCACCATTCAAATTAGGCATACTGAAAAGGTCATCCACTTTTGTAAAACATTGGTTTATGGAAAACAATCAGTTGTTTCCAGTAGGTAGTCCAAAACCTAAATGCAAAATGCGCTTTTTTTACTTTACTTGTTTGAAAAGGAATTCCTCTCCCCCCCCCCCATTGCCCAATGGAGAAAAAACATTGTCAAAGTATATTGACTGTCAATTATTATATAACCAAGATATAATTTGGGATCACGTAAATTATTTTTTTAAATTAATTTATCATCATCATCTTAAAAAAGCTTAAAAATTAAAAATGTAACTTTTCTCAGTAGAAATAAGTAAACAAAAATCAAATGTGTTAAAGGTGCGTGTCCGATCGTCTTTTGGGACCCCCCCTTATTTTACCCGGAAGTAGTATCGATTTTGATATCAGAAGAAGCCGTAGTTTCTCATTGTCCATCCTGAAATTTGAGCCCTTAACTCCATGTCATTCCCAAGATATAAAAAAAAACGCCGTACAGCTGCTGCCACGCTAAAAAATGTTGCCTCCCGTTGTATTTTTCGGTTTTTGACCGGAATCTGTCTTTTACTGTTTGTCATTTATGCATAACTGCTACTCGAAAATATCCGCCTTCGAATGAGACAACTGCGAGGAAAATCATTTTCTAGGAAGCAGTTTGATCGCGAAATTTGATCAGAATCTGGGACGTGAGTAGTCCTATCTTGGTGTTTTATTACATACGTGGGTATTGACCGCCAACGCTATATCACGACCACCATACAACAATAAGAATACGAATATTGATCTACAATCTTGCCATCGCTTGCTGACCATACACTGACCACTGGTCATATACTGTGCTTTCCTACCGTATACCCGTTCTGAACTACGGCGTTTACGATCAATGAAAATGCGCCGAATTTCCTGGTGTTACCTTTAATGTCATCAGAACATTGGTAGCTCGGCGTCCTAGGGGACGAAGAGCAGGGACTCACATGTTTAAGAAGATTCAAACATCCTTTTTGAGGGCAGGAATAATGTGAGTACACGGAAGGAATGGCCCCCGATTTAGACATAGAAATGTTTCTAACCTACGGCCCAATCGCTCGTGCTACCAACTCGATTTGCCGTCATTGTTGGAATGCGAACAGAAGACGTAATAAACATTACTTTGCTTGACCATATCTTGAATATGATGTGACAATGCTTGCAAACCTAGACTTGGCTTGCAGAAGACGACTTAGTC
The DNA here is from genome assembly GCA_023653785.1 of Ophioderma brevispina. Classification (NCBI taxonomy): domain Eukaryota; kingdom Metazoa; phylum Echinodermata; class Ophiuroidea; order Amphilepidida; family Ophiodermatidae; genus Ophioderma; species Ophioderma brevispina. The sequence continues at coordinate 42,719 of JAMKCH010016373.1, forward strand.
ATAATTGGCGAATGTCCGCCCACCTGGATACGGTTCTTGACTTTCCCGGGGAAAGTTAAGACAAGGGGGCTTAATTGGCATAATTACAAGAAGTCATAACTTTGATTTCCATCCCAAACAGGTTTCATACTATTCATTCGAGCATTGCCATTATAACTTGAAAAATTCTATTCAATTCATTACCATCTATCGTCCACCACCGTCACAAGCTAATGGTCTTAAAACTTCAGCATTCCTTGAGGAATTTGAATTGTTCCTTGAGGAATTAAGTGTTCTTCCACAGTCCTCGTACTGTTTGGTGCATTTCAATGTGCCTATGGACTTCCCGAAAATCAGACACAAGAAGTTCACTGACATTTTGTCAAGAACAGTTTTTTGTCAATTCATATAAACCACTCATAGACTGGTTCACATCCGATCTGTTAATAACACGCACTATGATGATTTCATCAGAACATATGTTCTTCCAAAGGCTTCGCTCTGATCATCATGTCTTTACATGCATAGTAAAAGTGAAAGAGGCCCCCGCCTATGACCAAAGTAGTAACCAGCTTTAGGCCATACGGTAAATAAACTCCGAGCTGTTCAATGATTTGCTAAATGAAGCATTCAGATTTCCTCAATGATTCTAATGACCCTAATGCGCCTCACAAGGCCTATGAATCTCTTACATTATCTGTGCTTGATACGTTTGGCCTGTTATTACCAAGAGCTTATCATTAGCCAAGATTACCTTGGTATCATGAAGCCGTGCATACTCAGAGACGCATTCGTAGAAGTTGGAACGCAATTGCCGAAAAGTCCTCAGAGAATGCGATCTTGACGGCTTTCCTCATTCAAAAAGACCTTGTGACTAAAATTGATTTCACTTCTTCCAAGATGAATACTTTTCTTAACAATTCTCTAATGCAATTCAAAAGAAATGTATGCAACTATAAAGGACTTCTGAACAAATCATCCAAAGCTCTTCCGATCTGGAAAACACTTCCGATATGGCCCTGTCTAATCATTTCTGTCTTTTTTTATTGAAACGGTGATCGCAACTTAGGGCTAATGTGGGATCTAATTCTGCGGAAGCTGTGGATCATGTTTGACACCGATGTTCAAACCGAATTTTTGGCCTTTCATGCATCAATTTTTGTTCCACTCACCAAAGCTGATGTGGAACAGATCATCAAGCACATTCCGAGCAAGACTTGTTTGCTTGGATACTTTACCTACCTGGTTAGTAAAAGACCATTTACAAATTTTGCTACCTGTAATTACTAGGGGAGATAGTAAATGTTCACTTTCATCGGCATATTTCCATCACTCTTAAGCAATCATAATTTCACCAGTTCTCAAGAAAATCTTGATCATCACATCCTCAGCACTATATCCTGTGGCCAATATTAAGTTTTTTCGAATAATTGAAAGGGCCCGCAGCATATCATGGTTAATTGACCACTCGACAATACAACCTAGTGAAGAGTATCAATCATCATACAAAAGATTCCACAGCACAGCGCCGCTCTTCTTAAGGTTAGAATGATTTTCCCAGTAATATCGACCAACCAGCTGTGCAAAAAAATAAAAAAAAAAAAAAAAAAAAAGAAGAAAAGAAAAAGAGGGGTCCCTCTTGGTATTGCTTTATCTGTCTGCGTCTTTCGACACTGTTGATCACCCCATTTTCTGCAAAGGCTTTCGAAGCGGTTCGGATTGTGCGATTCGGTTGTGCATGTTCAAGTCGTATTTTTAAGTCGTACCGTCAGGGTGTCGATAAATAATGCCGTATCCGATGAACGCATCCTAACCTATTCTCTGCCTCAGGGAGTAAATCCCCGGCCCCTTAAGGATTTATAGGTACAGCTCCCCTGTTGTGAATTCATACACCCCAACATTAGTTTTCATTGCTATGGCTTATTGCCTATGTTCAGTTGTCCATGCATTTGATCCTAAAGATCCCGGGTGATTGTGACTGCTTTGAATATTATGTCTACATCATTTTCTGAGCTAATACTTGGATGTTACATAACAAATTCACAGTTAACCAGGAATAAAACAAATATCCCTTGTAATTGCCCCCCCAGAATTAAACACTATTCAAAATTTGATTTGAAACTAGATGATATTTCTATCAACCTTCCTACCATTTGGTGAAAAACCTGGGCGTCACATTTGAATACTTCTTTAAACATTTCAATCCATATAAATAACTTGTGTAAAACGGTTAATTTCCCTTTGCTTATTTGTGGCTTACGTCGCTTCATCACCCAAGACCTTGTCACAATGCTGTCAGAGCACTTGTCCTATCTCGCAGTGACTATGCCAATTCCCTCCTGTTTTGGTGCGCGCACTGTGGATCTCCGACGGCTACAACGTCTCCAAAACAAAGCTGCCCGGCTAGTATTTGCATGTGGACAGGACCGGTGCTCTGATGATCTTCTGCAATCCTTACATTGGCTTGCGGTTAAGATCGTAATTAAATTTCAAAATCATGTTGTATGTATTTAAGTGTATTAAGAATGGCGCTCCATCCTATTTGAGCAATCTTCTTACTTTAGCACTGTAACGGCTGAAAACAGTCACAGACTACGCTCCTCGGTCTGTCCCACGAGGCTCGTCGTTCCTCGCTCTCGGAAGCGAGCTGGCGACTCTTCTTTTGCTGTTGCTGCCCCGAGGCTATGGACTGAGCTACCTATTAACTGAGGGAGGCAGTTTCGGTGCCCGTTTTCAAACACGTTTGCTGAATGACTATTTCTTCGCAGTGGTTGATTATGTTTCCCGGGTCGGTTTTTCACGTGTCCTGTTTTTTGTTGCAATATTTTTGCCATTCTCTGTTAGGCGGCTGTGTTCTTTTGTAGAGTCGCCAATATAAATGCCATTAATTATTATTATTATTATATTATTTTAGTGGTACCATCTATATTAGCACAATATTGAATAGGGCTTGGCCAGCAGGCATTATTGCGTCTACCATAACAAACGCAAGTTTGTTTTCCCCGGACTTTGATGGGGAGTATGTGCAAGGGCCAGGCTCTCCTATCAAGTAGAGAGCACAATAATCCACATAAATCGGAACAAGCCCTTTAAAATAGCTTTAAAATCAAATGCCTGTTGCATACTGGAAAGTTTTTTTTGGCCAACAGCAATTGTTCAGGTTAAATACATACTGGACAATGGAATACTGGTGGTAACAGATAAATATCATTAGAGGGCTAATTCTCACAGTCTCCTGTCTTTACATTGGTATGTAATCAATGTTCTGCTAATATTATACCTGTCATATTTTTTTTTTTTTTTTTTTTTTTTTAAAATTTTAAAACTTTCAGGAAGGCATGTTTAATAAGTTATATGAAATCACAACTTGCAATCTTCCAAAAACACAAGATTAACACTTAGAAAGTAGTAACTATAAAACCTTAAAGGTGCACCGATATATTTCGCATAACGGTTTCCATAAAAATGATGAAAATTCTGGTTTTGCACCATTAAAGCTTTTTATTAAAATTTCACCATGTGAAAGGATTAAGCTGAAAAATATTTCTTGGTAAAAATTGTGAAATTTTGTATATGAGCAAATACTAAATTCAGCCTATGTTTTATATTGAAATTACGCAAATGAAAAATCGCCTTTTGTTTCACTTTCAAGGCATTTTCGTAGCCAAAGACAAGGTAAGATATCTATGGGGATCTTATCTTATATTAAATCACAATATATGGGTGCCAAAAAACTCTCGCTGTCATTTCAATATACAAATGCTAGACAATTGTGGTTTCAGGTTGGGCGTTGGGTTGTTTGGGGGATGTTGTGGGTCATGTTTAATACTACTTACTTGTTTACTGTGAGTTTCGCACCTCAGGTGGGTCGTTCAGGGGATGGTGGGTCATGTTTATTCTATTTACTGTGAGTTTATCCTCAGCACATGACATGTAAGCCTAAAGGTGGGTGTCCAATTGAAGCCACATCCACAGATTTAACTAAAGTTGTTCGATTTAATATATTGGTGAAAGCCCCTTATGTTGCAAAAATAAATTGTGAGAAATCTACTTGATTAAGATATTCCTGCAATTTAAAGATTTGAATCGTACGGTTTTGACACTGTGTCTTTACAGGCTCAGTGTTTTGCTGCTGTGTACCATGTTATTGCCACAGCAATGGTAAGTGGTGTTATAAGCCAAACATTTTTATGTATGGCTGTCAGAAGGCCAAACTCTTTGCTATGCATGTACACAGGGCAAGGTCCTTTGCATGTGGGGATGAGGGTGTGGGAGTCTCCACTAGTAGCCATCAGATTTTACCTTAGTAAAAATTATTTACCCCCAGGGTGTGTGGAATTAATCCCATAATGCATTTAGTCCTATATTGTGCGTACTAAACCAAATCAGTACTTAGGGATACACAGTGTTAGTGTTAAGAAGGTTAAGGACGCAAAACATTTAAAATTCCTTAAAAATCCAGCTCTTTGTTGGCTAAAATGAGTGTGAAGTTAAAAGTCAGGGTGGATCACATGACTGTGAAGGTGGGAAATTCACTGATGTAGTGCAAATTAGTATCCATTGGTTACGGGTTCAAGCCTTGGCGCATGCACCCTGTTCCGAATTATATATGCCATAGGATTTGTTGTGATCAATGTGATCAGTGACCCCTACCAAAGTTAGCGTGAAGCCAGTTGACCTGGCAAAACGGGTTATTCTAACATGCTTTACATCAGGAATTTCCCAAAACTGGTGCATGGTGGGGTTGACTCAGTACACCCTCGGGATTTACCCTGACTTTTGAAAATAAATCAAAGACTGTCAGATCAGTTACATCCTTTAAAAACAAAAATGAAAGGTAGAACCAAATTACAGTTCAAAACAGATATAAGTTGAAAAATATCACTCCACCTATGCCAGTTTCTTTATGAATAGTTTACGGCTTGAGAGTATTGCCTGTTAGTAACCACATTAGAAAGATTGAAAACCTAGATGGAAACAAGGTGAGTCCACTGATCTTCAATGGAGTCTTGTGTCCTGCCTAGTAGTAGTAAGTAACAAAAAACCTGGGGAATAAAACAAAGTTTTAAATCCGTTTTGTCCCTTTGAACGAGGGTGGCCGGGATTCCCCTCATACTCCACAGCACCGCCCTTCCTCCCTCCTTCCACCCCTCTACACCTATTCAATGCATCCTCACCCTCAAACCACCCTCCTACTCTCCTCTACACTATGCTTCTTCAAGTCGTCTTGGACGTCCTCTCCTACTTCAACCTTAAGGAAAGGAAGAACTAGGGTAAGAATAGAACGGAATGTTTCGATATGGGGGGTAAGAACAAATAAAATCCCATTCCCGTCCTCCTTCCTCATCCTGCCCGTCCCCAGTGTCGTAGCCGGTGGTGCAAAGGGAGGCATAGTGCCCCTTCTGAAAAAATCTTGCGGGAAATCGGGGAATCAAACCCCGGATTCTCATGTTAAATCAGCCCCTTTTCGGATTCTTTTGCCCTGCGACCGGGAAATTTTTTCTTGTTACCGGACATTTTGTGCAAATTACCGTGAAATTGCCCCCTCGGAACCACCGTGCTGGTTACGCGCCTGTCCGTACCCGTACCACCTTAACTATCTCCTTCTCCAACGTCCCTCCGCTTCTTCAACCAACATCTTCATCAAGTCCTCATCCCTATCCTCAACTTCACCCACACACGCTCGTATCATTGCTCCTCTCTGTCCTCCTCAGAAATCCCCATCGCATTTTGCTAAACACCATGTCTCACTCCCTACAGCATCACTGATCTCACGCAGCTCTTATACACCATCCCATTCATAACTAAATGGCAACGCTAAAATTCATTTCCATAAAACAACATTTAATTGATATGTTTAATAATAGAGAAATCTATGCCAGGGCCAGTTCTTCAAACAAACAGACAACAAATTTGACTCCCATGTGAAAGAGGTTGGGTGGTATCCAAACTCGACTGGATTGATTGCCGGTTCAAGCCGGTTGACTGCCGATTAACACCTGTCCTAAATGACTGGGACACAATGGCAAACACAAATCAGACATATGAATGTACCCTTACTGAATCACTTCCACAAATTTCAAAACAATTTGGATGTTTTACATTCTGTAACAGACCGAGATGTCTCGGAAGCTGCGAATGAACCAATAGCATGTGACGTTGTTTAAGTTCAAAATTAAGAGAGAGTATGAATGTGTCATACAAAAGCAGAGTCACTTCCCAGTCCCCTCCCCATGAAAGAGTACAAGTCAATTTGTCCAAACCCCAATAAAGAAAACTTTTCTTCTCTTTCCTATATTTCTTAATATTTCCTTTTCCTGTGTTCCAGTGTGGTTTTCCTTATTGGGTTCATGTCTGTATATACTATATATATACATACACACACACACACACATATTATATTTATATATAGTATATATCTTCAATATATAACATATTCGCTATATAATACATTATCTATATATATCCAACATTATATACATATATTATATACATATACATATATATACATATATCCTATATCCTACCTAGAGACACTGACTCTTGTTAGGTACTCAGTAATGCGTTAGGGAGACATTTACTGTCTCCCTAACGTATCCCATATAATTGCGGTTTATTCGTCAAAGGATCTGATCTTTTTTGTGCCAATACGGTTAATCCACTAGAATAACAAAAGATATGAATATTAATTAATTTAAATCCTATAAGAGCTCATTATAAGCTATATCACCATTTAGCGTTTTATATATAATATAGTATCACTAATCCTACGTTGGGGGAAATTTTCCTATTCATAAACATAGACTTTTACGTTAGGGCGAAATTTTTTCTTCGCCTTAACGTTATCCCTTTGTTTGCGATTTATTCCGTGAAAAAAATGACTATTAATTTATGCAACTGAGAGATAATCTCATATGGCTAACAAAAAACATGAATATTAATTAATTAAGCATAATAAGAAAGGTTCAATATAGACTAATGAATAGTACGATTTTTCGCCCTATGGTCAATCTAGTCAATATATATATATATCTATTATATCTATATATATATACTTCATATCTCTCCTACTCTATCTATATATATATTATCTCATATATCTATATATCCGATGAACCATAAGGCGAAAATTTAATATTTCATTAGTCTATAATGAACCTTTCTTATTATGCTAATTAATTATATTCAATGTTTCTTGTTAGCTAATGGATTATCTCTCATTTGCATAACTTAATATCCATTTCTTTTGACGAATACGCGCAACCAAGGATAACGTTCAAGGCGAAAACATTTCGCCTAACGTCAAACTCTATGATTTATAAAAGAGAATTCGCCCTAGCCGTTGATATAGTGTATATACACATATATACACATAATATATAATATATATATATATATTTGCCTCATAGGTCCCTAAGGCGAAAATTTAATCATTCATTAGTCTTAATGAGGCCTTTATTATTATTATAATAATTAATATTCATTTTCTGTTAGCAAATGAGATTATCCTTCATTTGCATAAATTAATATCATATCTTTTATGACTGAATAATCGCAAATGGAAAACGCTAAGGCGAAAACAAATTTCACCCTAACGTCATTCTGACATCAAAGGAGAATTCTCCCTAGCGAAGAGATCTTGATATATATAATACAGAGATACATACATCATATATTTCCAAAATATATACATTATATACATATATACATATCACCCTATATTCGCACCTTTGGGAGACACGATCTTTGTTATTACAATGAATTACTTTAGGGAGACATTTACTGTCTTCCCTAACGTTTCCTTTAGACTTGCGGTTTATTCCGTCCAAGGATATAATATTAATTTATGCAAATGAAGGGTAATCCACTAGAATAACAAAAGATATGAATTGCAATTCAAGTTAAATAACCCTAAGAGCTCATATACGCGAGAATTATTCACTGTCTCCTAATAACCTTATGTCATATATATATCTCTATACATCTATATATATACTATATATATATATATCATAATCTATATATATCTATATATATCTATATCATCTATATATCTATATATATATATCTAATATATATATTCGCTAATATAGTCGTTAGGGGGGATCATGTCATAATTCATTATTTATAATTACTCTTATCGTTATTTAAACTTAAATCATATTCATATCCTTGTATTCTATTGGATTATCCTTCATTTTCATAAATTAATATTCATGTCTTTTGACGGAATAATCGCAATACCAAGGAAGGCGTTTAGGGGGAAGGTTGATATTCCCCACTCAACGCCGTATGAATGAATTGAAAAGATCGCTTCGCCCTAGCCAGAGATAGCGATATATCTATATTACACTATATCCTACCGCTAGGTGCGAATTCTCTTTTGTTAAGTACAGAATTTGACGTTAGGCGAATTTTTTTTCGCCTTAACGTTTATCCCATTTTTTGCCGATGTATTCCGTCAAAAGACGGGGCAGGTCGATTCGGTCCCCAAACCAGTTCGGTCCCAGTTAGTTCGGTCTCAGGATGGTCAATTCGGTCCACGTCAATTCGGTCCAGCCAATCAGTCCCAATGGAAAAACCACATACATTGGTCTCAGTAAATATGTTCCATTCGGCCTCACATCCGTCAATTCGGTCCCATGCCATTGGACCCCAAGAAACATACATGCAATTTTATTCGTTTTTGTCATTTTCTATTGTCTTTCGCTACTTCTGTGTATCTGACTAGCGTAGTGGTTTTTCCTTGTTTCTGTTTTTTAATCACACACTTCCTATCAGCCCCCGATGCCTTTAATTCCATCATGAAAGGATAATTAGAGCACTACCATTATGTAATCCATTTTGATCATTTCGCAGATGCTAACTGAATCACTGAAATATTAATTAGTCAAAAATGTGTCTTATTTGACTTATAACAATTAGTCATGCACATCACTTGTTTTATCTTCATAAAATGGTACTTCAATGCTGGAAACATGTTTGCTATGTTGGAAGAATAACCTCCCATATTTTAAGATTTTTCATGATTACAAAATATTTTTATTACCTCTAAATTCCACTTTAAAATACTAATTCATGACTGACGAATTTCATTTGTCAAATGACAAATGAATTGACTAATTAAGAGACTACTTTAGACTCTTCAAATGACTAGACTAGTAGTCAAGCACAAAACACGATTTAAGTACACATTGGCCTTTGGCAATTAAGTTTTGACGATTTTGTAATTAAAAGTTTTTTTTTTTTTTTAAAAAAGTTGTTTTGATGGTAATATAATAATAACATAATACAAATCTAAATTCACTTTTGGTAATGGTCTAATGTGTAAAGATAAATGAGTCATGAGTCATATTTAAAAAGAAATTTAATACGACTACAGACCGCACGTTCACCTCTTATAGCCGGCTACCCCGATAATATATTTTCTTTCATGATGAATCGTCACGGGGATGAAATGTCTCGGATTAATCGTCGCCGGGATGACATTTCTCGGGATGAATCGTCCGCGGGGATGAATGCTCCGGGATGACATGGTACGGATGAAATGTCTGGTTTCGTCCAGAATACGTAAACAAAACAGCATGAAAAAATCACCTTTGGTCGTCGATTTTCGCCTTTCCACCCTCGCTTATAATACTCCTAGCCTTCAAGACATCGTAGGTATGTGTTTTTTGGCTCAGAAACGGTTTACCATGCAAGATAAAATAGAATTCAATTTTCAATATGCGGTATGAATGCTACAAGGTTTTTTATCCCTGGGGGCACTGACCTGAAAAGTGCTACGGGTATTGCGGCCTTACGACCCCCTTTTCAGGCCGTCTCTGGTCCAGTTTGCAAGGGTCCATTTGAGCATGTTTTAGTTCACAAGACCCCATTTCAGCAAAATTTGATTTTTAGCTACTTTTGTGGCCTAATTTTGGCCACAATTTTATTTCTCAAGGGTCCAAATTTTTCTTGATTTCAGTTTCCAAGACCCCCATTTCCCAAGTCCCTGTCCTTTCACACGTCCAAGTTGCTGCCCTCTGGCCTCACACCCTTACCCAAATGAATGGAGTGCCCCCCGTTTTTATCACAGTAATATTGCACATTCTAATATTTTTATTAATACCGCGGTAATTATTTGAATTTTTATTTTGGGGACCTTGAAGCTTGTAGGTCCGACACAGCGTCCACCACTCGCTCGTTTTGTTGTATTGGTATCAGCGAAATAAGCGTGTTTCGTGCAAGTGAAATAAATAGCTATAAATTACCGGACCGCTGTAAACTGAGCAGCAATGATACATCATTTTAATGTACCGTAAAGAACGGACCGGACGAGCGAACACACTAACTAACAGAGTTTCTGGCGATTTGTAGGAGCTTGCTTCGCAGCTCAAAAACAGCAAGAGTTGCAGGCTATTCCTGCCATGGAAAATCAAGGTGTTGACAACCTCGCCATAATTTACAGTGTTTCTTGCGTTTTGCCGCATTAAAAAGCATTTAGATATTGTATTTCAGTCATCTAGTAAGATATTGATCTGACGTGGAGGTGGCATTAGCCAGGATTAGCACATCTAGCTTAGGTCGTGAGCGATGACGGCATGTGTTTCAAGTTTGATTTGATAAATGTTGGCAGTATGTCAGCAGCCTTGTCTGTCTCGGGCAAGCAGTAAAGCTTAGGCATAAAAAAAATATGTTGCTTGGCGTAATGAGAAAAAATATCGGGGTCTGTCAGATTTTTTTTTATTAATTTTTTTTTAGATCTTCTATGTTTACTCATAAAATGAATACAACTGCTACAATTTCACTTTTTGTTTCCAATGACATAGCAAAGATCTTTTTTATTTTACTTGTTTTAGTTGCCTTTGTTGTCTTGTTTTGTTTTTTTTTGTCTTTGTGTTGGTAAAAAATTTTTTGTTTTTTTATCGTGATGAAAATAATGGGGTCGGTCGGCAGAATTTTTTTTTTATTTTGTGCTAAGTGCATAAACACGTTTTGGTCGGCAGGTTTTTTTAAGGGTCCGGTCGGGTTATGCCTTACAAGGAAAATAATATTAGTTAACACCCTGTGGAAGTGATTTGTAAGTGTCCATTTCATTATGTCTAATATTTTTTCTAGTGAGCTCATTTGGCACATTTTCAAGGAAATGTGATTAAACCACAATTGTGGTGTATCTTAATCACCCACTGTGTAATTCTTGTTTTCATTTTTTTTGTTTTGTTTTTTTGTGGGCCGCCAGCTATAGCTGGCAGGACCACTTAGCAATCCGTGTGCGTTGTATGTTTGATACTGTGTGTGGATGTGTGTGTGGATGTGTGTATGTGGGTGTCAAAAATGTTAAAGGTTGTTTTTTAATTGACCTCATTGAAAAGTTTAACTTCAATGGACCAAACTTTCTGATCATAGGTGCCACAATTTGGGATCCCTCATATGTTGATGAGGTCAAAGGTTCTGTTGAGAAGGTCAAGGTCATGTGAGGGTCACGTTGAAAAAGGGATTGACTTATTTTTAAATGTAAAATTGATCTTAAATTGAAAACTTGAAGTTCAAGTGGAACAAACTTTTGTCATAGGTGACACCATTGCGATCCCTTATTATTGATGAGAACAAAGGTCACGTGCCGGGGGTCAAAGGTTCAGGGGCGGACACAGCTTATATTCTTTGAATTATACGAGCGCGAAAGCGAGAACCGCGAAATCTAGTTGGTTTTTTGTATTTTTGTTGTGGTTTGTCTTGGAGTTGAGATGTTTTTGAAAAGTAATGTGCCATTTTCCTAATAAAGTTTTGTTTTCTGTACCAGGGAACTCAAGGAGTTGAAACTCTATGATAATGACATCACAGAAATTTCCAATTTAGAGAGGTAAATTAAGTAATATAGTCATATTATAATGTATTTTCTTAAGGATTAACCTTATTATGTAAATGTTTATAGTTTAACAGGTGGAAAAGCTTATACAACAGAACATGAGGGTCCTATTTCCTTCGGTTTTAAAGATTTTAAGTTTTAAGTGTAGGCCTCAAAGTCAATAAAGTATAAAGTGAGATCTTTACTTCTCAGAAACAAGACTTTTCTAATATGGCAGTTATCGAGCATGTTGAGGAACCCATCAATATAAACCTTGTTTGATTTGTTTTGACTTTTGCAGCACCAGAGAGGTCGAACACGTCAGTTACAACACCAATAGAATAAAGCAAATAGGTAAGTGAAACAAATCTAGCATTCTCTAGAAAGCTTGTAACATTAAGCAATAGCAGCACATGTTTGGAAAGAGCGCCCCGTTTTAAAATTTGAGATTTGGCCAGAGTTGTGTCGGTAATTGCCTAGAGTAAACCATCCCCTGTGAATGGGAATGCTCAAAAGTGCCTATTGTCATAAAAGAATGATTTTTGAAATTAAAATGGGATCCTCGATTGTAATTTACGGCGGACGCGAAATGCCAAATTTTCTCACTGGTCCATTGTGAAGTAGTACACCCTCCTAAGATAACCTCTTTGACTTACCTGAACCAACCCAACAACAAATGGATGATTTAGAGTAAATGGTGCTATTTCCTGGCTCTTTAATATTGGAATGACTTTTGCAGCATCCACTGAATTTCTATCAGGATCCGATATTAATCTCCTAATTATAAAATCCTTCTTTTGCGATGTAAACCAACGCTGTTGGCCTAGTGGTTAGAGCGTTCGCCTCACAGTAGGGAAGCCCGGTCATACCAAAGACTTATAAATGCCGTACCTACTGCCTTAGTGTAAGATAGTGAGTAGATATGGTGCAATAGTTTTGGGGGAAAGTGTGGAACTTGGTGATAAAAGCATGAAAATTGGCACATATCTTAGGGGCCATGTCATAAAGAAAGACTTCTTAGCTATAGGGGCTCGCCTGATTTGTTCCTCTGATTAAAAGGCGGCTATTTTTCAAATGGCTGCCAATGAGTTGATATTTACAGGGTTTCTGCATTCAAGCATGGAATTGATGCACATTGGTGTTTATATTTACAAGACCTTTCGATATCAACTAGCCATGGCAGGTTTTATCACCTGGCAGTATGATGGCCCCATTTTCCAAAAATTGGCCGCCAATAACAGTATTTCAATATTGCATGAAATAAATATGTGATTAACGTCTTTTTTAATACAATCAATAAAGTGAAAACAAATTTTATTTCAGCTTTTCAAAATGGTTGGATGACAAACAGTCTGTGGCCATTTCAAGATGGCCGCCATTAATTAATCTTTTATAGTCTGTTGTTAACTGTACCTTGGTTATAGAGTCAGAAAGTCTTCACACAGGTGCGCCTTAAAGAATGTTTTTAATTCAAAAGACCTATTAGTTTTTCCTTATTACGCAGTGGTTTTCACTTACAACATAGCTACCACTGATGTCTCATCGGTTTTACTGTGTAAAGATAATATTCATCATCCTTACGTATGTTGAATGAAGAAGATTTTTGTAATACCCACAATAAAACTCAACAAACCAAACATCAAAGTTGGTTGCCCAGCCTTCATTAAAAGGCATTTTTTCCAAACTGAAATGTGATCTATGTTGATCAACTTGATGGCAACATTCTGGCTACAACCAACTTCAGCTACATGTCAGAATATGGCATTAGCAGAAGTTTACTAGTCCATTCTTTGCGGTCTTGATGTATAATCATGTTGCTCTTCCTCCATGAAGCAGCACACTCACTGACATATCAAGAGAGCCACCTATCAAGTCGGTTACTGTGTTGGCTCAAATGAGATTGCATCTCCTGAGCTTCCATGTCCAAGTGAAGGATTGATGGGACTAGAAAGGAAAAGAGTATTGGGAAATATTCTGGACAACCATTCCAGAAGTTAGGAAAGTATGCCAAAAACTTCCAAGTTGTGGGTGCAAGGAGGGCTGCAGATGACATGAACAATGCTTGAAAGCAGCTCTTCAGTGCAGCCTGTATGCAGACTTGAATTATTTGCAACATCAAAAGATCTGCTCTGATATTAATGTGCACTTCTGTGTTTACCTTTAGATGCTAACTGCAATTCTCTTGTTAATAAATATAACAACACCTTATCTAAGACCCTTGATGAACATGCTCCACTCGTCAAACTCTAGTTCTCCATACTTATGCTCCTTGGTATTCAGATGCCTTTGAGATTGAGAAGAAGGAACACCCTCGGCTCGAGCGCAGTGTTTCAAAGACTGGGCTTACTTTATGCAAGAAAGCTTACAAGGTTCAGTGTTTTGAATACAACTCTCTTCTTGCTAAAGCCAAGACGGAGTATCATAGCAACCAGATTACTACATATAACCTACGCAACCTTTTCCATGTAGTCAGCAATTTAACTTCTAGAGTGGAACATACACTGCGTACCCATGAATGTCCAAAAGATCTTGCTAACAGTTTTTGCAGAGTTTTTCCACCACAAGTTCAAGAAGCTGCGTAACAGTCTACATAATACTACTACTGCCAGTCTCTCAAAAGTATGGCTATATGATCTGTTAACAGTTAGCAACTTTTCCCTGCGCGGATCGATGTATTTCCTCAAGCTCTCAAGCATGCATTTCATATGTGACCCCGCAGCTGAAGAAATCCCGCTCGGACACCACCATCCTCCCAAATTATCCACCCTATATCCATTTCTTGGAAAGATGATTGAAAGATTAATAAATCAGTTGTAGACTTATCTCAGCGATTATGATCTGCATGTTCCGATGCAGTCAGCATACCGTCAATTTCACAGTGCGGAGACTGCATTGTTACAGGCCTAGAATGACATCTTGATTGGTATTGACAAACAAATGAGGCTGTGTTAGTGTTATTAGACTTCAGTGCCACTTTTGACACTATTGACCATAAACAGCTCTTAACCCGCCTGAAGGCTATGAAATAACTGGAAAAGCATTGAGTTGGTTCTTTTCCTACCTAGATGACCGAACTCAATCTAGATCGATCAAATTTGCTTCATCAGATCCCGTGGCGGTAGATTGTGGAGTTCCACAGGGTCTGTTACTGGATGTATTGACTTCATCTTGTTCTCTGCCCCACTTCAGGATACCATTACTGCCCATGGTGTTCAATCTGTCGTTTACACCGATGACAGCTCTATCTGTCTTTCCACCATTGGGATAGTGAATCATGCATTGCAGTCATCAGATCATGATGTAAATCCAACAAGCTGATATTTATTACAAGACGACAGAGAATGTTGTGCTTTCGTTCCCATTCTTTACAGATCGACTAGTAGCTCTCAGCCATCCATCATTGGAAATTCAGTTTTTCATCCGCAAGCTGAAGCACGGAACCTTGGTGCCATCTTAGACTCATCACTAAGAAAGAATAATCATGTTAACAACTTATGCAAGGCTGCCTGGCACTGGATAAGGACACTTGGATAATTTTGACAGTACCTTGATGAAAAAAGCACCATTGGATTGGTCCATGACTTTGTTACATCGAGGCTGGATCCTGCAACTCCTTGCCCTATGGTCTCCCAGCCAGAAAGAGAAGTGACCAACGTTCAGTGAGTTCAAAATGCAGCTGCTCGTTTTGTCCTTAAAATCCGTTGTCAAGAACATAACCTATCTACCAACTGCATTGGCTTCTAATTAAACAGAGCTCATTAATACTGTGATATTGTGAACTTTTTTCTTTGTCTTTCTTATTCTTTATCTTCCTCCACTCCGGCTGTCTAGGATAGTTGTTTTCACCAGATTAGGTAGGGTTGAGGCATCTGAATCCAGGAAAGATCAAGATTTCACCAATGTCACTGTGGGGTACATACACAGATCCACACAGCTGATGATTCAGATGTATCCCCACTCCCCATATGTTCTTAATATGGAAGACAACTGGGTTGTCTTTCTCTTCTATCTATTGGTCAGTGGTCACAGTACTAGTATATGTTTGAAATGTCTACTTAAATAAATTATTCTTTTAAGTTATTCTAATAGTTGGTAATTGATGTATATCACAGTTGTTTTCACATAGAAGTTTATCTATTGAATTTGTATTTGTCGTTTGATAAATTGATAATGCTGTCAGAGCACTTGTCCTATCTCGCAGACTATGCCAATTCCTCTGTTTGGTAGCGAACTGTGGATCTCCGACGGCTACAACGTCTCCAAAACAAAGCCGTCCGGCTAGTATTTGCATGTGGACGGGACCGGTGCTCTGATGATTTTCTGCATTCCTTACATTGGCTTTGCGGTTAAGATTAGAATTAATTCAAAATCATGTTGTATGTATTTAAGTGATTAAGAATGTCGCTCCATCCTAATTGTCATCCCTCTTAGCAATTTCTTATTCTTTTACACTGTAACGGCTGAAAACAGGCACAGACTACACTCCTCGGCTGATACCACGAGGCTCGTCATTCCTCGCTCTCGGAAGCCGACGCTGGCGGACTTTCTCCCCCCCCCACCCCTTGCGTACGCTGCCCCAGGCTTGGAATGAGCTACCTCTAAGCTGATGGAGCCGTTTCGGGCCGTTTTCAAAACTTTTGAATGAAGACATGTCTTAAAGTGTTGATTATGTTTCCGTTTCGTTTTTCCGTGTCTGTTGTTGCAATATTTTTGCATTCTCTGTTAGGCGCGGTGTTCTTTTGTAGAGCGCCTCTAAAATGCCAGTTATTATATATTATTATTATTATTTTAGTGTTAACCATCTTATTAGCACAATATTAATAGGGCTTGGCAACAATGCATTATTGCAGCTACCCATAAAAAACGCAGTTGTTTCCCACGGTACTTGATGGGGGTGTATGTGCAAATGCTAGGCTCTCATATCAGTAGAGAGAAAATAATCCACAAAACTCGGAAAAAGCACCTTTAAAATAGCTTTAAAATCAAAATGCATGTGCTACTGGAAATTTTTTTTGGCTAACGAGATTGATTTCAGAGTTAAATAATACTGGAACATGGAAACTACTGGTGGTAACAAGATAAAAATATTCATATAGAGGGTGCTAATTCTCACAGTCTTCGACTGTACATTTAAATTGGTATGTAACATATGTTCTGCCTAATTTATACCTGTCATATGTTTTTGTCATTACTTTGCAGCTGATCAATGTCAGGAGAGGCATTTAATACGGTCTATGAAATCAACTTGCATTGCTTCCCAAAAATCCAAAGATTAACAACTTAGAAAAGGTGAGTAATATAAAACCTTAAAGGTGCACCGAGAGATTTCAATAACAGGTGTCAATAAAAATATGGGAAAAAAAAAATTCTGGTTTTGCACCAATGTAAGCTTTTTATTAAAAATGTCCCCATGTGAAAGGATTAAGCTGAAAAAGTATTTTATGGTACAAAATTGTGAAATTTGTATAGGAGCAAATACCTAATTCAAGCCTATGTTTATATTCTGTAAGATGGGGTATTGATGTAAAGCTTTACATCAGGGCAAAAATCAGTAATTTCGATTTTAGGGACACCTGATATGTGAAATCTCTCGTTGGCACCTTTAAGAACTCTCTTGGACTAATGCGGTTAGCAGAGGTCTCTGACGGGCATAGGGTGCTTCACATTAGATACTGGAGATACGCAGATTGCATGCTCGTACCTATGACGGATGTCTGGGGAGCAATACTGCTACGAAAGTCTTGGAGTCGGCGTCGCCACTCCCAAATTTTTATCTGCGCATGTCAGGCCTATTTTGTTATACGCCTGGTCTGAAATTGGGAATATGCTGTTAAAGGGGCTCATTAATTCGGAGTGCAACAAAATTCATCCGCCAAAGCTCTGCTCCTTATGAAGACCGCCTCAAAGAGTTGAATCTAATGAACCTTGAAGATGTCTTAAATTTCAGGACAATTATTTTATCTTCAACATGACATTCCATTTCGTGATTATAAGGTAAATTTCCGTGACAATGATTCCCAATATTAATCTCAAACAAGTGCAATATCTTCCGGCGGACCTTTTCGTATCGTGTTGTGCTTTATTCTGGAACAATCTTCAAGCGACCTGAGAAATACTCTAATTTTTTCTTATTAAATTTCGTTTTATGAACACTACTTCTGGTTGATCCACTCATGTGGAATATTGAGGTTGCCATGAATGATTGTGTTCATTGTATTTTAAATGTGAAGTTTACCCAAAACTTTGAGACTTGGGTTTTACCATTTTAATCAATTGTAGGATAGGTTTTGTTGTTCACTTAAATAAAAAAAATTTGTTGTGTCTACTTTTATGCTCTTTTATTTGTGTCGAAACAGGGGCCAAAGTGGGCCTGCGTGCTGTTCGGTGTTCCCTTTTGCCCACACATGTACTTCAGATTTTGTGCAATAAAGATGATAAATTAACGTAAACTAAAATGTCCGTATCAAAAAATCTATCTTAATGCGTTTTGTGATAGCACGTTTTGGACAATAAATTATCCATATTATGGGGAAACCGGGAGTATAGTTATTTACAGACGGGTCACACGAGGAATTTAATAATACCATATACAACATATTTTTTGTTAATTCGTTATTTAAAATAGAAGGTGTATTGTTGTTTCCATTGATGACGAAAAGAAGAACATATATTCTGACGATATACACTGGACTCCTTCTTCCTTTTTTCTTTCATTCATCTCCAGTGTGAAATACAAAAGGACTTTTGGAAGATTTTCGCTCAGGATTTCGGAACATACTTATAATAGTTGATTCACCCGACCACGAAACTCCCCATGCGACTATTATTAGTGGAGTCGCGGCCAATCCGTTCCACGTCGGCCTCTACGACCGCAAGATGTACTTCAAAGAATGTTTAAAAAACACATAAAAGTAGACATGACATCGTTCATAAAGTAATTTCAAATAATTCATGGTTCGACAAATGTGACGTTAATTCACATGGTAAAAACAACTTAGTGCACGCCCTGTTATAGTCTATTAAGATCGAAGGTTTAACGGGTCCCCGATGTATGCAGGGCGAAGTGCTATCAAACCATGGGTATGCCAGCGAGTTCGATTTTGCCTATTATTAGTAAGACCACAATATAAATCACACACAGGGTTCCAATTTGAATGAGAAAAAAATATGAAACTAAAATATTACTACACTAACTTATATAATTAGGAATGCCGTATTAAAGCAGTAGTTGATCAGCATGTGAAAATCCACTGCAAACATGTAAAATAAAAATGCTAGAATAGGCTTAATAGACATCTTCCGATACTCGGTGAAATTACTAAACAACTTGTCAGAAATGAGTGATTGATATGGGCAGATAACTTTCTTTAAAATAAATTGGGTAAAGTTCGATTAGATTGTTGGTAAACTAAAGAATTTCGTTTAGAAGTCTCTCTGAATACAATGATGAATCCAATAATTCTAAAAAAATGATATTGCAGTCATTCTTAAATACCACGACGGTGATCCACCGAAAGAATAAACTTTGAAATTGCAGGAATAGCTTGAAATGTTATGATGAATCTGAGAATTCTCGTCAGTATTTTGTTCCAACTGAAAAAACTGATAGAAAAAACAGACAGTATTCAAAGATTGAACCTCCATTCAACAGTTCAGTAAGTGTTGTATAAACAGGCTGTAGCGACGGCCAGTAATGACGAAAAAATTGTCATATATAGGTTGCGTTTTGGTTTATCACTGTTGGGTCTGTTATAGGGGTACAGATCCTCGTCACAGACATATAAAAGATGTATTTTTTATGTTTTCCATTTTTCTGATTAAGCAAATCCCTGATAGGGCATTGAATGCAAATAAAAAAAAATTCCAACAGAACAAATATTAGTGGAAATTAGAAAGGTTAAGTTCCTCCGTGTTTTCTCTTACTTGGAAACGAGGAAAATTTCGTTCTTTAGAACGGTCCCGTAGTCGCTCCAAAAGAGCGAACTTTTAGTTCATCGATTATTCAAGAGTATTAATTAATTTTAGGGTTGATCTTCCTATTAATACTATAATAATTGGCTATTTGAAAGAGTCAAATCTAATGAGTTTGATTGGAAACCGCTTATCCTCCTGTGGAACATTCCACGTAGTCTCAATCAGGTCTCCACCTCTCTGCTTAAAACTGTTCCCCTACATTATTGCCTATGATGGTCACTTGAATTTGGGAGCATTGTATCCGGTGTGCCCGCTGATGTTTAAGGTGGCAGCCATATTAAACGGAAAAACTTTTCCAGCAGTCATTCGTCAGCACCACCGACCGGCGGCTTGTCAGCTGATCAATTTCCATAGGAAACAGTTCTGCCACAACTTTTTTAAAATGGTAAGTAATGCATAAATTTATTTGAAAGTCATAACTTTAATCAAGGACTAATTAATCATAAAACAATGTATAATTTAAAAAAAAAAAAAAAATGTATAATTATTTAAATGCTAATTGTTGAGAATATTTCACTTTTGAACGCGCGTGGACTATATAGTGAATATGGTAATGTGGTGGCACCGATTGTAATTGACTTCGATGACGATGAAGGACCAGGGGATAGCGTTATGGGTTATAGGGCGAACGTTCTCCTAATCAGTCAGTGCCCTGATAGAGCCGAATCCCCTTGTCGCATGACGCAATTTACGCCAATGGCGAAATCGACACTTAGCTACATTATGATGATCATCAACATTCACCAGTACCCGGGTATCATTGTCAAGAGCAGGAGCATGAAATCATCGGGCCTTATAAGGAGTTCGTTTACCCATCACTACAGAACAGGTGAAACATTGGTAGTAGTATGGACCTAGGTAGTACTCTCAAAGTGTGATATCCTGAAAAAACAAGGGACACCACAATTTGAGCGTACTAACTATCTAAAATGAGTTATAAGGGTCCATACTAACTACCAAAGGTAAACCTTTTCTGTAGTTGGGGTGGGTGGGACGATGATGTTTGACTGCGGGGGTATCTCCGGCTCTATTATAATTATTTATGTGTTGATGATGATGGATAATATTGTTGTTACCCATGATAACGAGTCCATCACCATGCCATCATCATCAGCGAGTTAGAGCGCGTTTTCTCCTGAAACAAACACATAAATGCATAAAACAGGAGAGTATACAGGGTATTTACACAAATTAAACTTTAAGGATTCTCACGGTCATATTACCTGGTATTTACAATGGCTTATGCAAGACACAGAATGCCTCTTATTGTGTGGGAATAATAGTGTATTTGTTAAGCGTATAAAATAGGTGCACTGTGGACATAAGACAAAGTCAGTTTACCATAACTTCCGCGTTGCCTTTGCTAAAAATTAGCTTCAACCAGCTAAAAACCAAGTTTTCAAAACAAATACTTCATTAAAAGCAAACTTTACATCGGAATATCCATAGTCATCACCTTCTTAAATTTTCATTGATGGCCTATTAGATTAAAAAGCGCACATGCAGTGATCTCTCAGCTAATTATGCCGTGGATCGCCCAAATGACTTTGGCCCGGGTTGCTTAGTGGAAAGGAGTAGGTGTGCACCCGATATGGGTCGCATTTTCATCCTCCTTTTACATAACAAATGGGTAGGGTTTTTTTTTTTTTTGCACCATACTATATTATGATTTTTCAAACTATAGGACTATATCAATACTCCGGTCGATATACAAAACTCCTTGAAAAAAAAAATGTTTACATTCGTATTATAATTTCATAACAAAGCATGGTATATACTTACCCACATCAATTTGATTTAGGTCTAACGTTCTAAAGACATGGGCTATAATCTGAACTCCATTGCTAAAATTGTTTTGGATAACAAATCCAACAACTGGTATATCTCGATCGTGCAAGGCCTTTGATACCTAAATCATGACATTCTCCTCTAACTAAATAAATATGGTGTCACCACAGGGCAGAGGGTTGTTTTTATGATGGATTAGGAATTATATACCAATAGAGAACAACGGGTTTAATTGATAGATCTTTATATTTATTTGTTATTTATTTTTAAACATTTGGCCTTAAAAATACAGCAAGAAAGATATGTACAAATAAAGCAGATGAAGAACATAAAAATTAAGGTGGTACAGTGGGCTAGCCTGGTGGAGTCAGAAAGCAACAAGTCGCTGTCACCAGAGGGTGTGATCCACCAAAGTATCATTTGCGTGTGTTCCTCAAGGCTCAATTTAGGGCCACTTTATTTATATCTATATATTAACTTTGTCCCAAAAAAGCCACATTTATTTCTGTTTTATGATGACACAAATAATCTTTTCTCATCATAATTCACAATGCATTCTTGAACAATTAATAAAATCATTGAACTCTTAAAATATTCTAACTGCGTCAATTAAACAAATTATTGTTGAATGTTAAAAGACTAACTATTGATCTTTAAAATAAAATACAGTAATAAACCAGAATTAAGTTGAATTATTGTCCAGATGACGCATTATCCACCAAGTTCTAACTACTAAATACCTTGGTATTCTTAATATGACATAGTAATATATCCGGAATTCCCAAAAAAAACACATTTCAAAAATTAGCTCCAAATACATGGAGTTATTGTCAAGTCGACCATTTCTACCACAAAAAATCACTTAATACAAATACACTTGTCTGGTTTATTACCGTACATATTATATGTTGTTATGGCTTGGCTGACGCTAACACAAGATTCACTTTTTCTACTTCCGAACGAGTCATTAGAACGTGTACAATGTCTTGTGGTTAGATCATGCAGATCCCCTTTTCTCATCACTTAAAACCTTGAAAGTCCACGATATTTACAGGCTCCAACTGTACATTCATGTATCAATGTCAAACCATAAATAACTACTCCAAAGATCTTTTTGCGCAGGATTTCTTCTATTTCCATAATACATTCACTATTATTCAAAACGGAATGCTGACATTCCTATGTTAAAAATGGTTTACCACTGTCCTGGCAAAACACAATAAGGAATTAAAGGTCCCTGATTGCTTGGTCCAACTATGCATCCCATTTTAAAAAAACTGCCCCTCACTCATCTCCTTCAAAACAAAAATGTACAAAAAAAACATTCTTTTCAGTTCTTTTATAATACTGTAATTCCATTCCTAAATTCCTTTTTTTAATTCTTTGGGTTAGCTGCATAACATGTCCCCTTTGATCTCTTAAACCCTGAAAGTCCCCCGATATCTGCAGGCTCGGCTCCCAAACTTGCTCCTTCATGTAATCCAATTCAAAACCAAATGTCTTCTTGAGCGATTTCTTCAACTTCCATATTCCCACTCAGCATTATCAAACCAGGCACGCTGACATTCCTCATGTTGTTAAATGGTTTAACACTGTCCTGAAAAAATTAAAAACAATAGAATTAAGGATCCCGTGCTTGGTCTTAAAACTTGACATCCCATCAAAAACCTGCCCCTCGCTCATCTTCTTAAAAACAAAAAATGAAAAAAAAAAAAACATCTTTCAGTTACTATAGTGATGTATCCATTCCTAAAATTCTGGTTTTTCATAGTAATATCTATTTTTGGTAGCAATATCGAACTGTTAATGTTATTTTGTGTTAACGTCCTGTTCGTACTTGTGTTTTGTGTGTACTTAGTGTTATAATTTGTTACCATGTTTCGTTAGTAATCTTGAAGCGGTACTGCCCCCACGCCCTGCGTTTAGCAGGGGCATCCTTTCACCACTGTTACAGCAGGGACATTCATATCATGATAGTATGTTACTACAAGAGTACCATTTACCTCCCCCTACGTAATAGGCATGTTATCTCTCCTTTGGTACTATGTCGCAAGAATGAATGTATTTTTTTATTTTGTATTTTCTATGTACAGAACATGTTTTGAGAAAGTGGGTGGTAGAGTTAGTGGTTAGCACGCTACCTCTGGAGAAAGGGTCCTCGGTTCAAATCTGTGGGACCACTTGCTGGATTTAATTAGGGTAAATTCCATTTGGGATTTAATTTGTTATAACAGCATATGTAAGAACCTGAATGCCACTTTATCCATGGTTTCATTTGAAATGGGCAAAGGTAGGAACATGAAGCTTGCAACTACCATCGGTGTGTGTTTCGTGAAGTATGTTTGAATGTTGCAATATAACGCTGTTTTAAGCTGCTGCCTCCAAGTTGCATTGTTTTCTGTATAGTAATTTCTTAGTGGTAAAGCTCTAGTATTAGGCCTACAGGCCACGATTTGGATTAAATAAACCTTGAGTAAGCTCTTGATTATAATAAAATTAAGGTCAGTAAAAATCTTGAATGATTTCCAGTAAAGTTGAAATTTGGCAGAGGTCGTGATCAATTTCCCGCAGGTTATGTTTCTGTTTGTTTTTATGCGTTTTCTTGTTTACTAAATACTTTTCAAATTTTAGTTATCTTATTTTACCTATATCATCATTATCATGTCGTATTGTATTTTGCGTATTTTCATGATGAACAAAACAATATTGATTGTGATGATTGGTATGTTGATGAAGTGGATCTAAAATGGGTCTAAAAATGTAAAACGGCTTTGACATTCTCTATGAAGGGGGTCATATTATTTGGACATTAGTTCTTCAAGTTAGCAATTTTTATTGACTTATATGAATGGTTATATTTCTTTTAAAAAAGGCTACAATAAAATGGGCCATTTTACCGTGGAAGCACAACCTGTACGCAATTTTGAGTGAAGTACTCACATACGGTAGGATGATCAGATTATGCAATTACATTTCAAAATGTGTATTAACATCAACAGTTTAGTTTTGTTGTATTCGTTTAAAGAATAAACATCACTTCCTCGTTCCTAGCTTACACACAGTATCCTTGGGACTGAGTTTATAAGGGGACCCTAGTTGCTTTCATGATTCCATGATTTATACGAAATTAAAACTAATAATAAACTAAATAATTCGATGCTAAAAAAAACGGGGTAAGTTTAGAAACATATTAAATCCGGCCAATTCTATGTCAAACATTATGATCCTTTTAGTAGTTAAATCTACCACTAGTGTGAGTGTCTCGTATCATTTCAATGAGAGAAATGCACCCGATTGGGCGGGGATTGAGTCGAGTGCCCTTTAATTTTCTGGACCTAATTACAAGTTCTATGACATTTTGGCAATTGAAGAAAAATGGTATTTTGTAAGGATTTCCAGTTTAAAGTGATACGATTGTAAGTGGTTCTGTTTCTGACATTATAAAATTGTCACTTCCTTTGTAAAATTCCATGGACTTTACAGACTAATATATTCAAAATGACTAAAATGGCCGTTAGAATTTGGTAATACTGAAGGACGAACTGCCACCTATATCAGTTCAAGTTCAGCAAAATAGCCGAAATTTTCAAAAATAGAATACTTAGGGACTTGTCTAGTTAATGCTTTTAACTTGTATTTTAAAGGAATCAAAAAATAATTTACAGTCGCAAAATTGCAGAGCGTATTCAATTGTAACGATGTGAACGTGTTGGGGTGTTCTGGGCGTGTCTGAACATCTAAAGAACTTATCAAGAAAACACCTTTTTCCTTAAAAATGCTGCCGGTGTTCGAAGTCTGTTACAATTAGAATGTTCGGCAAGTGTTCCGTAACCGTAAGTGTTCTTTGAAACACCTCTATAGCACATTGGTATCGATATTTGCCATGTAGGGTACCAATACATTATGATAGACCTGGAGGAAAACGCTTGGGGAAAGTTCCAACTGGTATCTACAGTATTGTCAACATTAAAGCAAGCATTTCATTGAGTACCATATTTAACCATGTAACAAATCCTGATAATAGTTATACTCAGCTCAACGCAGCGGCATTTAGCGAGGTATCCCTTTTGCCCGCAGTACTATAACACAGACTTGGTCAGAAGAAGGAACCATATGGGCACAGAGTGGAAATGAAGTACAGACTTTTTCTGGTGATAGATTTTAGTTATTAGGACCTTAGCACAATAATTTATGGAGGGGTGTGCAAAATGTTTCGTTCAATGGCATTCTAGGAATCCATATGGCCGCCACCATCTCATTGATTAAAATGGTCATACTTTGTGCTCTATATCAATGTTCAAGCACGATAAATCTACTGAACGGGTATTTGGTGGTAGTTGATTGGTCATACATTACCATCAAATCCAATATGGACCGCCATAAATCAATGTAGCCCGAATCATTAAATTGACCAGAATTCAAGTTTTTTTGTGGGATAGAGACATTATTTTTCGGCTTTGTACCCAGCAGAAACTTATATCTAACATTCTGGTAGGTTAAGATGCTTTCACAAATCAAGATGACATCAATTTGCTGCCTTTCAAGATCGGAAAACTTACAAAAGTTTATATAAATATAATAGATCAATATTCATAATTTGGCCGGTCATCTTGAATTTTAAGTATGTTGGCAAAATAAAAATACAATTTTACAATTGTGTTGTAACCAGATTCTTTGAAGCACATGTTTTAGGTGTTTTTGATGTATTCTGTATTAATAAATAGGTCTACGAAAGAGTTAAGATCACTTGAATGGTTTCAGGCGCATATTTGATTTTTGGGAGCCATATTTGAATTTTTTTGTCATTACTGATCAAATACATCACTAACCTTTCAATTGGTTAAAACGTGAATGTATGTTTTGATACCAAAACTTGTCTGTCTCTTTCAAAAATACTTAAGAGAGTTTTAATGATTTTGATATGGTGCGGCCATATTGGATTTTCACAAAATTTACTGCCCACACACTTCAAAAATTATTGGGTTAGGTTCTAAGAACCAATAATCTAGCGGCTTGTGTGCACATACTTCCACCTGACTACACGTTGATCTAAGGACACTGTAGTCTCATTTACAAAGTCCGTGAAGGGAGGTAGTGGGAGGAAGAGCTCATAGGAGCAAACTCGAGAGAGGTTTGTAAAAAACAGTTTTGGTCTAGATCCTTTATCGCTAGCGTTTTTTTGTTTTTGTTTTGTTTTGTTTTTTTAGCATCAAAAAATATACGCGCTATGTACTCTAAATTCAGGGATTTAAAGTAATAGGCTGTAGTGACCAATCCAAATATATTTAAAATTAAATCCTATTTGCCTTAGATTCAATCACATTAAATTGAAATCAAATTGATTTAAGGTGCGTGTTAGATTCGCTTGGACACCCCCCCCCCCCTGATTTACCGGAAGTAGTGTCGATTTTGATAGCAGATGAACGGCAGTATTTTTTTCATTGTCGTCTGAAATTGAGCCTCAAAATCCCTTTTAATTCCCAAGATATAACAAAAAGCCGTCGTTTTAGTGGTTACCATTCCAAATTAAGCACACAGTATTGCAGAGGGCTTTGCAACATACATTATTGCGGTCTACCATCAAAACGCAAGTTTGTTTCCCACGGTACTTGATCGGTGTATGTGCAACTGCCAGGCTTCAATCAAGTAGAGAACAGATAAACATAAATCGGAAACAAGCCCTTTACATGTTAATGCAATAGAGGTTAATTTTAAATCCTAGCATTGATTAGTCACTAACTACAATTCAAAGGAATTTTATTAATTCTAAATTCATGAAATTTAAGTGTGAGGAAAGTCTTGATTTGATTGCACGACTTTTTTTCGCGGCCGACCCCGAATTTGTTTTTTCTTGACCAGTTAGAAAAAAAATATTAAAATCTCTTGAAAACATTTAAAAAAAGGAATGGGTTACAATGTGTTTTGTACGGCCTATGCGCGGGAAGATGAGACGAAATACACTCTGGGAGGGATTATCAAAATGTCATTGACAGTGCGACCTCATATGCTCATTTCTCTAATTTAATTTAAGCAGATTTGTCATTTGAGGTTAGTAAGCAGTCCCATAGGGATATTGTATGAATTAAAGCAGCTAGCAGGGAAGGAAATGTCAGGTTGGCGTAACCAGGGGGAGCAGGGGGCGCAAGCCCCCCAAACAGAACCCTTGCCCCCCTTCAGCCCCCCCAAATGAACTGATTTTTGTACAGAGTGTCTATGGAGAAGGACCCCAATTTGCCCCCTCAAAAAAAGCCTTGGCACCCTCAGCCCCCCCCCCCCTTTGCAAAGGTCTGGTTACGCCACTGGAAGTGATAACTGCCACAAAACGCGATTGTTGCTGAAAATGCAGGAATTCAAACCAAATAAACATATTGACATATGTCTCCCTGATTATATTACGAAAGGATTTCATTTATACCCAAATTAATGCGGCGAGATAATTGTCGAATATGATGTGAAAGTATACTCATTCCTGCTGGAGTGCATTTACGGAGTTTCCGTAAACATACACATATGACATACGTTTTTCTGACACACCTATAAATTCGGAAAACCTTCACGGAAATAAGAAACATGTTCATTCCTTTAAGGTCTTCCGAATTCATAAGTGTGTCCAGAAAAAAGAAAAAAAAAGTGGTCAGATGGTTAATACGGAACCCCGGACAATAACCGAGGAAGTTTTTCTTCGACCAGGAACGGAAAAGGAGGAGTTTTTGGACTTGAAAAAAAAACCCTCACTTTGCCAGTTATTCTATAATACCAGCCAGATGAAACCTATTCAAGATCAATAGAATTGTATTTGAGGATGTGAAACAAATAGGTTCTGTATTTATTTAATTGGATTCTTAACATCACTGAGGCAGTGCCACCAAAGCGGGTTGGTAATTTCTAAGCTACTTGCAATTACAATTGTCAACTACGGGGAAGTACTAGGTGCTAAATCGAAGCGAGGAGTGAAGAGTACACTTCGAGTAGTAACCTCCAAAGTAAATAATTAAAGAATAGATTAACTCGCTTGTAATTTATCATCATCTCCCCCACACCATCAAAGTGACGGAAAATGAAACGAGAGAAACATAAAAGTGCTATAGAAAACCAATTACGATCTTTTATTTTAAAATATTCCATTGGGACAATTTGCACTAATATTTTCCGCCACAAAATTGGCAGAATGGAATCTTATGTTTTTTGTGATGAACTTCCTGAAACCATTTACTTTTTATGTAATACAGGAAAAGTACTCTCCATTATGGAAAATCTTGACTTTATCAATAAAAATGGGATGATGAAATGTTGTATTAAGGATAAACGCCAAATGACATTGCATTAATTTCTTATTTCTCTTGTTTAACAATATTACAATTCATAAGGTGAAACTTTATCATGCGTCCCTCTCAGATTCAGCTTTTTAAATTGGGTTAGAGTTTTTAAAAGATTAAATATAAGATGCTGAAAAAGAAGAACAAGTTACGGAAAACCTAAGAGAAATGACAAATAATCTTGAAGGCTCAAAAATTAAGTCTATTTTATGTTAGTTTTGCTTCTATGACAAGGGTTTGTTATGGTTCGAGCAATTTTGTTGTGGCTGGCTGTTGTCGTCTAGTCTGTTTTGTGCAGGTTTTGTGTTGTGGTGTTCCAGACACCAAGACCAGGGACAAAAAATACAAAAGGTATACAGCAACAAAGTAAAAAGAGTAAGTGTAATATGTTGTGTTTGCACAATTTACGGTAACTTAATATGTATATTTGTGGATATGTTAACATCTCTCAAATAAAACGGTAAGTGTATTGTGAAAAGTTTAAGCCTTTATTACTATTTATATAGTACTATAAACAAATCATTGGTTTGAGTATTTGGACTAATCTTCTGAGTAACAATAAATTAATAAGCTCACTTTTTGCGTGTGGAATCTATATAAGGTATGGGTGGAAAAAAAAAAGCCCATGCATGTATTATTATAATATTAATGACTCGTCTGTGCACTAATGATCCGGTCATCGCGGGAGGGAGTCGAATGATATTTCTTAGAATTATATTCCCACAATATGAAATAATAGTTAGAAACAACACCAAAAACCAGAAATACGATAAAAATCATTCGAAAATGCTGGCATTATAAACGCATACCTGATATTAAACACTTTCCCTTTTAATTGGAAAATTGCTTCAGTCATCGGGAGTAAAGTAAATACTTTGTGTTTCATGTTTATATTAAAAAGGGGTTGTAAGAAAACGAACTTGGGACTTCTGACTCATCACATTAACCAACCGATTTAAAATCTTTCTGCATTTTTGTAACACGTAATGTGTCGGGCATGGCTCAAATGACAAATCCACAATAGGCTTAATCTTGTAAGTAATTTGAAATATTGCCCAAAATCGTTAAGGGGTTGGCTAATTGGGAACACTTTCGGGTTAAAGGCTGACTCAGAGTGAAAAAAAAAGATAATTTTTTTGAGGTAGAATTAAATAGTCGACTAGAATAAAGATAGTTACCTAAAATGCTCACTTCAAAGTTAGAGATGAATCGGATTTTTCGTTTTTCATGCAGTGTAACAGTCCCATAGGATACCCTGTATTACAAAAATAAAAAAAATTTCCGGATCCGGAAGTTTTGATAACAAAGGGTGATTTTTAAGGTGAATTCGATATTGCGCTAGTTATTACCCGTGATTAGTCTTTGATGGACAAGCATTATGTATATGAAAATAACACGATTTGTTTGAAAAGTGAGGGCGCCTCCTCGGGGAAATCTATGAGTCAGCCTTTTTAAATCAGATGTCTTTTCATCAAGAAATACAAATTGGTCCCGAAGCACTTTTCACACAGCATAGCGAGTCAGTATGACGCTCGGTCAAAACTCAAATCAGGGGACCAACAGGCGAAAGTGATACAGAAATAGAATCTGTGGATGAACAGCAAAACCCAAGAACGAAAAATGTTGTCTTGGTTATGACAAGGCAGCGATAGTCAAGACTAGCTAACACTTCTTCCGTGCTCCACCACAGCGAGTCCCAAGCCAGGGGAGGGGTAACTCACAAATGGATACGGGTGTAAGGCTGGACTGAATCCCCGGGGGGGGGGATACTCAGATGTGGTGTGGTAGGGGATGTGCAGCTGAGGCGTCGCACCCCTATACCCATTTTAAGGTATTTGGCTAGAAAAAAGTACCCCTTTCATAAGGATTTTGCTTCAAATATACACCCATTTTTCAAAATTTTCTGGGGGTTCGCATGCGAGCCCCAGAAATTAAAATTTTTTAGCAGATTTTGATCCATTTTTCGTCAACTGGGACCGTCTAAGGATCTCATGAAAAATTACGGACCAATTGTCTAGGGATTTATCATGAAAAAAGACCCACGGAAGCCGATTCATCCCGTACCTTTAACATGAGTAACCCCCCCGGGGTTGCTTCCAAACCCAGGGGCATTCGGGACAGAGGAAGTGCCAAACAAAGAGGACGCCAATTGTTCAAAAATAGTTTTTTTGGATTTGAAAATTTTGCCAAAATTTTATTAAACACATTGAGGTGAAAAACAGGGGTCTTGGGGGTTGTGTGGTAAAATTGTTATTATGTTATTGTCCCTGATGTGACGTTTACCTATAGTTATAGAGGTCAGGTGGGTGTTTTGTGTTAATAAGTGTTTTGTCATATCATTATCCCTTCTATTTAGAGGGGCGGACCTTCTCCCAAATAAACTTTTAAAACTGCCTTTACCAATCTCATATGGCGGCCACTATTACTTTCCTTGTTTTTCTTTGTTGTTGGAACATTTTTGAATTTAAAAACCCCCAAATTAATTTTTATAAAGGCCAAACTGATATCACAAAGGGGCGCAGCCACACCCGCAAGAGTTTGGAAAAGCCCCTAGGCTAGGACCGTATAACCAGGAGTTTTTCCAAGTTGTGGGAAGGAATAAAAAGTTCTTTTTTTTTCTTTGGCGATGTCATGATAGAGCGTGAGCAAGGACTTGGGTCAATTATCATCGTTCATCCAATACATACTCAGCTTGACACCTTGGTGTTAGTATGCGACCTCATATCAATGCAAGGAAGGGTGTAAATGTAGTGTCACTTTTTCAGTAGGGTCCAATTTAAGTTTACACCGGGGTCCAATTTTAAACTCCCATTCATGTTGAAATGTATGTTTTTTTTTAAAAAGAATGTTTTTAAGGATTCCAAAAATGATTAATTTGTACCACCTGTGACCATTGGTTTTAGAGTTTCTTAGGTAAAAATGGCTATACTAAAAGTGAAAAAAAGGAATTTCCATTGTACAGGTTTCAAAATCCAGAAGTTGCTTCAATTTTGATAAAAAATGAAAACATGGTTCATCTGCCTTAATGTTTCAAAATAAGAATAGTTTGTATCATAGCAATGCATTAGTTATCTTGTGATGTGGAAAAAAATCGGTCATGGGCAACATACTAATCCTAATCTAATTGCATGGAACTTCTTGGACCTAGACCTATATCTCGGTAACATTTAAAGGGGGATGGACCGAATTAAGTATATGAAGTTTCATTTAATAGATGCCTTCACGCCAAAACCCTATCTGTAAAGTTCGGCGCCGATTTCAATACGTTTGATGCTGAGAGCTAAAAAGTGATTTTTGTAAGCCCAGAGAGTACGTGTAAAATTAATATTGGTTTCGACCAAAATGGGGAACAGTTGTCGCTATAACTTCCAAACCCAAACATCATTTGGCTCTAGATTTCACATGGGAAATGAGAAAAATCGTAGCTTTTGATAATACCAAAATGTTGACCACTTTTCGGTAAAATCTGGGCATTCTGGGGACGAGGCTGGCTGGGCTATTAGCGATCGGGCCTGGACCTTTAAACATAATCAAACTGATTACTTTTTGGGAGTCTCATCTTAAGGCAATAAGTCGCAAAGCATTTCAAATAGCGGTATTAATCAGAGCAACTTTTCAAGTGTTGACCCCTGCTTACACATTGACGTTGACCTTTTTTTTGACAGTGGTACCCTATAACTCCCAAACCACTGATGCAAAGTTGTTACAAACTATACAATTTGGGAATCCTTATTGACTAGACGGACAAAGAAGAGGATGTTTCAAACTCGTGGCGTAGTTTCAACATGTTAACAAGTTTGATCCATGGTTACCTTAAATTGTCCCCTATTGAAAAAAAAAGTGGCCATATCATTGAGACCACTAACTACCTAGCATGATGTAGAGGGTCCAAACAACTAAAGGTGTCAACCTTAGGTGTAGTCAGGCATGAACGAAATCACTACTAATCTATATTTATTCTGCTCCTGCTCTATGATAATGCCGCTCACAATGTCGATTGGAGCTCAAAGAAACAACAAGCCCTACCTGAGTTTTGAGATAAGCCGTGGAACTCCATCAAGACCCATGGAATACACTGGCATCACGGCCAGGGACTCTGCACTGTCAATTTACGGCATGATATAATGGCTGAGACTCGTGTGTAATTCTGGGTTAACATATGTTTTAATATATTTGTGGTTTTTTAGATGAATTCATGTCTTGTACTAGAGTCTTTGTAGAGCGAGAGACAGACCTTGTATTTTGTGCTCTATAGACCTCTTTTCTGCATGGGCCAAACCAGGGCAAAAAAACTCGAAACTTTAAAATGAGCTGTTCTTTTTTCAGTTGCATCCGAATACAGATTATTGTCAATACTTTCCCAAACAAAATGACCACTCCCTCTCTCTTCTTTTCAGCTACTGTGGCCATCCCGTAAGAACTCCAATACTTTCTCGTAAAATATTCAGTAATCTTACATTTGTTTGAATCATTTAACCTTTTATATGCTGGCCGACGAGAGAGTTTCAAGAGGAGTTCAAGTTTTACGGATGACTGTTCAGACAACGGTGGCAGCCGACAGAACATCATCTACCCAGGTGGACTTGGTTAGATTAGTTCAAATTCCCTGTCTATCAGAGGACACAGAAGAGCTTGATCGGGCGAGAAAAACATGATCATCTTCCAACTTGCTTATTCGGAGCTGCTATTACCAACCTGTGATGCGGAAGGAAAAAGAGCAGATGAAGACGAAGATCCGTGGACTGTTGCTATGCCTAAGCTGGCTACCACAGAATGGGCAGGTCAGTCAGTTGTTCGGTATGATGAACACCTTAATCCATGTCCTGCCGTTAATGGGGTAAAATGGCTGTGAACCAGGCACAGGGCATGTTGACTAAAATAGCGGGTCAATCTTATACTCGCATTGCTGGTATTTTTTTAAATACGGGACACAACGAATAGGTATGTTACACCTAAGGTTACACGGCAGTTTTCTTACTTGCGTGGTAACCTACACGGCAGGCTACACAGTGTCTTATCGACGGCAGTATGCACCACACTGAGATGGCATCAACGTATTTCGGAATGTGTTCGATCAGTATGTGCCAAAGTCGGCTAATTTTGAAAGTTTTTGAACTTATATTGTTGGCTAGGTCTTACTCTTTATTCTATTACCTCTTGCCCATTATTAAAAAGGCAGCATTCTGGAATTGGTCAGTTGCTGCCATTATTCTGCAATAATGCGGTCGCCACATGCATTTTCTATTAAAGAAGATGTGTTGGTAATAATAGATAGAAAGAAAGGGTTTGAAGGTCATATGGGCTCATAAAGTATCCTCGGCCAGAAAAGTTCAAATAATAGGCTCGGCTGCGCCTCGTCCATTTATTTATTTTCTGAACCTCCTCGGACACAGGTCAGCCCAAAATGACACTGCAAAACCCTTATTTATTAATTTAAACACATCTTGCAAAAAAGCGCGCAAAAAAATGGTGAGATTTTAGAACGACGGAAAAGACCGCAAAACCCAAAAAAAAGCAAACTTGAAAGTTGCATTAAATTGCACTTATGGGTTTTTCAATGGCCACTGTGGTACAATGGGTATTGATTTACCAACAAAAGAGGGTTCCGATTGTTAATGAGTGTTAGAACCCTACTCGGCCAATATTGTTATGGTCCGCGTGTTAGTTGTTGCGATGCTGCAGCGTAGCTGCTGTAAGATGCAAGTAAGGTTCAAAAGTAACCAGTCATTAGGGTTACAGTGACGCGTCCATCTACGTAACTATACCCAAGGCTATCTGTAGTTCAGTGCCCAATAGCTAGATGGAAGAGAAGGGGGATGACGTAGACCGTTACCAGAGTTAGACACGCAGCTACAACATAGCTACCTGCGCAGTTAATACGACGATTATTGTGACGTGGACGAAATGAGGCGCTATACACTTGTTCTCTATTAAGCATTTTGGACCATTTGGGGAAGGGAATCATGCAAATTCGAATTGGGCATCGTCAAAAACTACTAAAAAACGCGCACGTTAATAGAAATGTATATGCAAAAAATATCCAAACATACAGAAATACCGCGGGCGCTGAGAGAACGGTTTAACAGGTTTATTTCTTCTTACCTCCATGGGTTAACCATGTAGCTACTCCGCCACGGCCACGGTGCAGACAGCTCCTGTGTGTTACCTATCCGTCTTATGCGGGCAAAATACAGGAATCCGCCGGCGAGTATATAGAACTGCGAATGTTCTAGTGGTAGATAAAATCTACCTCGTCGTAACGCGAAAAAATATATCATCAAAATAATTTGTGAGGAAGTTTTTTTTAGAAGACATTCTGTTGAACAATAAAAACAAAAACGGATCAACTTTCAAAAAACTACAACTAGATTTAAGGATCAAGTTATATTTTGCCCTCCACAATACGATCTGACCATAGAGAGTAAAAACTATCGAGTATCGTTGATTGGCTGGTCTTGGACCTCCTCAAACGGGTATTCTCCTGGGTCTCGATACCTTTTCGTCGTTCCTTGGACGTGATGAGTCCGCTTTTCGAATCGCGGTGGCAAGGCAAAGGCAGTGTTTAAAGCTTTCGCCGAGAACGAATTGCTGGCCAAAACGTGTTTGTGCGCACCTCTTGATTGGCGTTTTGGTGAATTGTTTTGGTTGCAGAGTTTCCAGCACTTCGACTTCATTGTGGTATCAATGGTTGCTGCAGAAGGTTTGTGTTGGTATACATGGTTCGGTAGTTCAAATCCCATACCGTATAATGGTCGTGCATTTTAATGAAGTACACCGTATCTTGGTATTTGATCTAGTATTTTATTTTTTATTAACACGAGTAACGGAAACTATACTTTTATCAGAGTGGCAATCACCTACCCGGCAGCTCCCGGTGATGCGTTCAAAAACAAAATGATTATACATAATAAAGAAATGAAACCATGACCTGAACGCGGCATGTAAAGATTACTCATATCGGAATTATTAAAATTGGATATAAAGGGGACC
Source organism: Ophioderma brevispina (assembly GCA_023653785.1). Lineage (NCBI taxonomy): Eukaryota > Metazoa > Echinodermata > Ophiuroidea > Amphilepidida > Ophiodermatidae > Ophioderma > Ophioderma brevispina. The sequence continues at coordinate 78,593 of JAMKCH010016373.1, forward strand.
TCCTATCTCTACCCTTCCTCTCTTAATTTTCTTTCGACCCTATTCTCCCAAATTCATTACACGCCACTTCATTTCCTCCATCAACCCAACACGTAGAACGCTGGATATCAATTTTACAGGTTGTACAAAAATATCCCCTATAGCCTCCTATTAAAAGAGACGTCCGAGATTTCCAGATGAGGGTGCCTTCAATTTTCAAAAATCGAGGGTTTTTTACTATAATAATACTTGTCAATATACTATCCTGTGTGAAATAGCAAGCTTAAACGAAGGCTTCATATACAAAATCCAAATGCCGGATCCGGAAGTTTGGGATAAACCGTACTCTCTTGCTCCTTTAGAGTTACGATCCCACTCTGAAACTGTGGCTTCTAGTCAAAATATCCTATGGGTGGTGTAAATTAGTACGGTAATTACTCAGTAGTAAGCCTCACACACTTTTTGGCTGATATATGTGATGATTGGTATCTTAAAATAATTTCAACACAAAAAAAGATGGGCCACAGAGGAAGTTCCAGTTCTACTATTTGCAATTGTAACTTGGGACATGTACCTTTTTTAACCCTGTCCCAAACACTTTTCGACCAGAGGGTGCCAGAGAACCACCAGATCTTTAGTGGTGTGGAATCTCCTCTGGCAAATGTTTTATTGTAACATAAATTTGTGTTCTGAATGAATACGAAAAATCAGATTCATCTCAAACCTTGGAATTGAGGCATTTTAGGCCACTACTTTAGTTTTACTATTTTTAATTATTACACAAAAAATCATTATTTCGAAATCTCTGAGTCAGACTTTAACTTGGAAAAGTTTTCAAGCATCAAGAGCATTTGACGTGCAGTCCCCATAACCAGTGCCAAATTTGGGAGATATGGCTGTGTAAAAGTTTTGCTGAAGCAAGTCGTATTCCTCGGCCCTTATGTTACAAGTGCTGAACACGAACATGAAATGACCAATGTCTTCTCTGCAGTTTTGTCTCAAGTGTGCAGAGACGTCATAGAATCAGACCATGAGCGTTTCATGTTTTCTAGACCAAGTGTGTTTTGGCGCGTGCCTTGAATTAGAGGTTACCCTTTGAAAGTCATTAGTGTCAAGAAGTATGGGATATTCCGGGTTTCTGCTTAAAAAAGACTTAAGCAGAACGGATGATTTTGCTTCTAGTGTTATTATACCTTGTTCATTGTTATGGTGTTTTAAAATCAGTGACCCAATTGGGATGAGGTGGTCGAGTCTTCTTCCGCTATTATATACTTAGTTCAATACTTTTAAATGATTTAACAGTATCAATTTTAAAAGACTGGTGGCAGAAGGGGATACGCAATTCAAAAGAAGTTTGGGCCATTGTTATTAGACGGTGATTAAGGCGATTTAAAATAATTGATGGAATTTGTGAGGCAATAGAGGCAATTGATTTGCAAACCAAGCTCACCGTGCCTCTCTGACGCCATTTCTAGTACTTTTAAAGATACCTCTTGCATACTCTTGTTTTTCGAGTCGATTACTGACAAATCAAAACGGCAGAGGCAAAATTGCGAAGGTGTGCGCCGACATGTGGCGAGGGTTTTGGGCGAGGGTTTTTTTCCCAAAGATTCACAAACTACCCTGGTAAAATTGTATTGATTGTCAAGCCACGGACGATTAGCTTTTATATTAATTTACTTATATTCTGAGAGATTGAGTGTTTTGTGGGACATCCAAGTTTACAAAACACAAGTTAGCACCTGGTTCTCCTGACAGTGTTAGAGGTGCGAAGAATCTGCCCACCTACAGTTACCGCATGCACTTAGCCTTACCAGCCTGATGAGCGCCGAATTTAAAAGCCACAAGCCCTGCAGGAAAATGCATCTGCCGGCAGTGCTTTGTTCGTGGCCGGGCGTTGACGTCACATGTCAAAATCATGAATTACGTGACTTCATCAGCAGCTGTCGCAACAATTCCAAGTTTGTATTTATTTTGCTGTGGCCGATGACAAGGCCGATGACCATGATTTCGTGTTATAAGTTAAAAAATGTAAGTCTCCATTTGCGGGGCGAATTCTTGACTGAATCTGAATCAAGAGCCGACAGAGTTCATGTTCAGTCTCCCGATTGTAAAAACAATATCGTCTGCCAAAAAGAGAAACCAATCTGGATATATGCAAACATGAAGCTATTCCGTTCCCCTTATTCATCTTGGCCAGCTCAGCCGTTGATTAAAAAAGTTAAAGAGGGTCGGGGAGAGATTGCACCCTTGTTTGACCCTGTCTGTAAATTTCGAAAAAATCGTATGCGTAAATCGCACTGTGCAAGATGTGCCAAACTCCCACTCACCTTTTGTGATACCAAAATCTTGGCAAAATAAATTCCTTATAAATACTGTATCTCTTCCCAATTCACAGTGCGGGTATGTTGAAACCTTTGTACGATATTACGCATTGTAAAACTAAACGGACGATTTTCGTTCAACACTGGCTTACGTTTATGGCGAGTAACTCCCATAGTACGTCGTAACCTTAGTCGTTTAGAAAACTTACACGGAGGTCAGGGAAATATGCATTTTACTTGCTGTATTTTCAAAGCAATCAAAACGAAAAATGTGTATTTTGTTGATTATAAGTTGATATGGATTTCCTCTTGACTTCATATTTCAAGTTTCTCCGTACAGTTTATATGTGAAACAAGCATTCCAATAGTGATGGGCGCCAACATTGGAACCAGGAGTCACCAACACAATCGTGTCCCCAATGGGCAAGCGAGGAGAAAAGAACGAGTGCGACGAGCCTTGGGGTGCCACAGTCACGATATGTTTTTTAACTGGCTCTCTGTGCTGGTATTACTTCCCCTAGAAATAGCATCAGGTTACCTTTGATCGTCTTCAAACCTCATCGTAAGGAGTCTGAATCTCTCGCCAAATGAAGAGGTGGATATCGAACTCTTGAAAGTCATCACGAAACCGTTTACAACTTTGATTGTACAGGTAAGATTTAACTTATAGTCTCTCCCGGCGTGGGGGTGGGGTTCGTCCGTCGACAAAAAATGAATGTCCAAACCCCGGTTCAAACGGTTTCGGCAACGAGTTGAGATTTGTCACAACGCGTTGCGGAAATACGTTATGACCCTTGTGGCTTGCGATAATCGGCGTGAAACTTTACAAATGTGGTTTTGGGCTCAATGTCATTCAATGAAGATGACAATTTTATACAATTTAATGGGGTCATCCCCCTTTAAAACCAGTTGAGCAATTTAGCTTTTTATATAATTTATCCACGCGAAGTAGAAACATGATACGAAAAAAATCTGTAAACCGCCAATAGCGGTATGGACGGCCGGGGCCGAAGGGGCAGCACCCCTGAAATTGCCTTTTTAAGTCCATAAGCCAGTCTGCCTGCATGGAAGGCACTTGAAGCTAGATGGACTGTTGGACCCAAACCGCAACAAAGCTCCATATCAGGCAGTTAGCAGGTGGCCTAGAAGCTTATCAGGGGCATAGGTCTTTAGTCTATATACTTGAAGGAGGTGGAGACAAAAAAGTCCATAAGCCAGTCTGCCTGCACTTGAAGCTGAGTGGACTGTTGGACCCAAACCTCAACAAAACTCCATATCGGACAGTTAGGTGCTCGCCTAGGAGCTTATCGGAGAAGCATAGGTCTACAGACTTTTTAGTCCATACTTGACGCAAGAAGGTGGAGACAAAAAAAGTCTGTAAGCCAGTCTGCCTGCATTGAAGGCACTTGATGCTAAGTGGACTGTTGACTTGAACCCAACTCCATATCGGGCAGTTAGGTGATCGCCTAGGAGCTTATCAGAGGCATAGGTCTAAAGACTAAAATTATATTAAGTTTGGCTACTCTAACTCATCTAGAAAAAAGATATGGCAAAATGTTGACCTGGGGGAATGAATTACATGGTTAGTAGGGGGGGGGCTTGTGCCCTCCTACAATATACCTAAGTTTGGCTACTCTAGCTCATCTTGAAAAAAAGTTTTGGCAAATTTTTTACCTTTTTTGTGAAATTTTGACCTTTTTTGACATCCCCCCCTCTATCAGACCCAGGGGAGGACCCTGGGGAATGAATTACATGGTTAGTAGGGGCTTGTCCCCTCCTACAATTATACCCAAGTTTGGCTACTTTAGCTCATCTGAAAAAAAAAAGTTATGGCAAAATGATTACATTTTTTGTATCCAGACACACACACATACACACACGCGTCCATCCATCCATCTAGCCAGGTTCACTATGTTCAAATATTTTTATTTGTTGTGTTTTATGGAGATTTTGCTACTTTTTTGCATTTTTTTCTCAAGTTAAGGATGTCACAGAACAGAAAAAATCAATGTTGGAATTTTTTTAAATCGGGTATCAGCGGCCATCTTGGATTTCAAAATGGCCGCCATTTTGGACCTATAATATGCTATATCTTGGCTTTTAAAGCACATAGAAATGTAATTCCACCATCTAAACCTATCTTGGAGAATGTCGATCTCAATGCAACACCATTAGATCATGTAGCTCTGGCGGCCATCTTGAAATTCAAATTGGCTGCCAAAGGAAGTTGTTTTTTGCCATACCTGTCTCTGAAACTAGAAGAGACATGATTATGACGTCTATACCCATGTATTCAGGGTGTAGGAATCCATTAAGAACATTAATAACGGCAATGGACCACTTGGTTGTGGAAGCCATCTTGAATTTCAAAATGGCCGCCAAGGGGATGCTGTTTTTGCCCACATTCTGGTCTCTAATACTAGAAAATTCTTGAATCTAGTGTATATACCCCAGGCTATACACTGTTAAAAATGTTCTTAAAAAGACGGCGTTTTAAGCTGTTTTAACTGTCAGCCAGGACTCAAAACGTGCAAATAACTGTAAAAGGGACTCGAAACGTGCAAATACCTGTAAAAAAACGTCGCTTTAACTGTTGTGAGTCCCAGCTGTCATGCAGTCAAAACCCTGTTATTTTAATGAACATTTTTAACAGTGTACCCATGTTTCAGGGTCCGGGAATAAAAGAACATTGTTAACAACAACGGATCATTTGGACATGGCAGCCATCTTGAATTTTGCCAATGGCTGCCAAGTAAAACCGTTTTGCCTATATAAGGTATGTGGAACACCTAGTAGTGAACTATATATCTACAGAGGGTCCCCTGCAAAAATGATAAGGTTACAAGTTTAAGTCCAAAATGATGTCTTTTGCCATGCATTTAAAAACCTTGTATCTGACATTTTCTGACACTGACCATGCTGACACTGCGTTATAACAGGCTCGTAATTTAAAGATCTTTAAAAGCTAGAAATTACCACAAAAAGTAGAAATTATTTCTCTATATTTAGTTATAACATCCATAACCTTTTGATAAAAGGGTAAATTATAAGTGACGTCTTCAAGTTGTCTATTAGAAGGTCATATCTGGAGTTTTTGCTTTGTAAAATTCAAGGTGGCAGCCACAATGGCCACCTTCAAAGATCTCAAAAATATATGAAAATGTCATACCTATCTGTAATATATTATTTAGCATATACCAGAAATTTATGATAAACGTGTATCAAGTATGAGATATGTCTCAAATCATTACAAAGTCATATTTGGCATTTTTATTTGGTTAAATATGCATAACTTTGAGGTGAGGTCAATACATTACTAATATATAGCACTTAACAGGTTTTAAAGATCCTGAAAGATGCCAATATTTGCCGTCATATTGAATTGTATGCAAGGTTAACAAAAGGGAAAAATTAGATCATGACCTTCTAAGAGTTTCTTATAGTCAGTGTAGTCAAAGACAAATATCATATGTCATACACTTGCATTTAATTTCATCAAAATGTTTAGTTTATGTCCTAAAATCTATTACAGATAATACTGCTATGGCAATGGATAAATTTTAAATATCTTGAAGGTGGCCATATTGACATTTATTTTGAATTTTAAACATGCCTTACTTTAAAAAAACATTTAATGTTCAAAGCAATTTATCTCTCACATTTAATAAACAATTTAATAGTAATTTGTGGATGATGTAAAATATATTACAAATAATATTATTCAATAACTT